>OW203763.1:1920644-1940792 GCA_934045905.1 Leuctra nigra
AGAGGGGGGGGGGGGGGGGAGACCTTGTTTCAAAGCCATGAAGATATCAGATCTGCCCAAGAGAGAAGTTTGAGCTTTCTCAGACAAAACGCTCCTGTTCTTTGCATACATTTTACTACCATGAGCAAAGAATTTAGAAGAATTTGAGAAGAATTGAGAAGAATGTACACTATACATATTTATTTCATGAGGTTGAACATATAATCAACAAAGTAAACGATATAACGGGACTTAAAAATATTAGATCATCGACGGCCTTTTTATTATTTTTATATCATTTCTGTTTCAGTTTTCATTGGACGATGTTGTTCTGCCAGATGTATCATGAACTTACTTCCCGGGTCGTCGGCTCATATGGCTTCGGTTATCCATTGAGGTGCACGAACAAGACAAGTCAAATTCACTGGTTCATTTGCTAGTGCTCTAGTTATAATATTACATTGTATAATGTTGGAAATACAGTGCAATAATTACAATTTGTCAGATGGTAATACCAAACCTTTTACATAGAACATGAGATAAACTTCTCCCCACAGCACAGTATAATAAACATTTTAAATCACGTTTTGTTATTAAGCGAGCGGAGCGAGCGTCTCCACTTGACTCTTGCGGCACTTTCACTATGTGTGTGTGTTTGTTTGTTTGTTTGTTTGTTTGTTTGTTTGTTTGTTTGTTTGTTTGTTGGTGCAACCCACGTCGCACCGGTCAACGTATCGATCTGACATTTTGCACACACCTTCATCTCATTATAACTTAGACGTGTATAATTTTTGAGAAAGATCCGTCTATAAAAAAAAAAACGTGTTTTCCATATAAATAGCATTGTTGGTTCGAGGAGTCCGTTGCGGCCGCTCGATGCGCCCCATTCAAAACAAACTCGGAAGCAATCAGCTGTCTTTATCTAATATTGCTAGATACGTAATAATTATTTCTTTGCGGTTAGATATATAGTTATAGCAATACGTGCGAGGTTATAGTTTTATTTTATTTTCTTGAAGAATTTACCTAAAATATGTATGTATTTATTGTTTATAAGAGTTTTAACATACAGTCTTACATTAAATCCTTTCAAAGACTAACCTTATTTGTAACGTCATACTTTATTATTGTATTATTTACATATCTATTGTGACATATTCAATAATATACTTGTATATTCTACTGAATAAAGAATATCTTATCTTATCTTATCTTATCTTATCTTATCTAAATAAACTATTTGCTACCGGCGAAATGTCTGCATGATTGTAGAAATAGACTGGTTGGTTTATAATTGAAATTATGTTTAAGAATTATTTTATTTATTCAGTCGATATGGTTCTTATAATTACAATGTGTTAGGTATAGGTACGCTCTATTATACGGAACGGCAAGTAAAGCCGGGTCCACATAGACCGTTTTTGCGTTCTGCGTTTTAGTATCTTTGCTCATATTAGTATTTAACCTCAGATGGGGTGATGATAATTAACACCAACTGCAAATTGAAAATATTTGCCTATATTTTTATTTGTTATATTTTTATAATATAATATAATATAATATAATATAATATAATATAATATTATAATAATCTTTATAATATATATATATATATATATATATATTTTTTTTTCTGAGGTCATCAGAAAAAACCAAGTTTGACACCTATAAGTACATATAGTACATAATACATAAGTACATATAGTACTTATATATAGTACTTATATAGTATATATATATATATATATATATATATATATATATATATATATATATATATATATATTAAGTAATTCATATTCGGTTTTTGCTACGTATTTATTTCAATGACTGAGAGAATTCGCCAAGACACAGCTATGATACTCCGTAAAGCAAAGCCCCCCACTCCCAACATCACGAGAGCAGAATTATCTGCTTTGAAGGAGCTTAAGGAAGACCCGAGTATCGTCATAGTGCCCGCCGATAAGGGAAATGCCACTGTGGTGATGGAAACACTTGATTACGAGCAGAAGATTGATGCGTTACTCTCCGATCCTGCTTACGTGGTGTGGCCACACAATCCTACGGTAAGATTAGAGGTGAAAACTAAACATCAAATCTTGAAGGTGTCAAACCAAGATATGGATGACTACGCAAAGAAACTCGTCATACCTCGAGAAAAGTCATCTAGAGTACCAAGATTTTATGGCTTACCAAAGGTACATAAAAAAGATGTCCCACTTAGACCCATTGTAAGCGCTTTCAAATCCCCTACGCAATCACTAGCTCGATTCCTGGCCAAAATTCTACAACCGATAACTGAAGAAGCAGCTTCTTATGTCAAGAACTCCACCCATTTCGTTGAACTTCTTCGTGACATTCAGGTGACGCCCGAGGACTTATTGGTTAGTTTCGATGTCATCTCTTTGTTTACAAAGGTTCCGGTCAATGAGGTTGTGACACAATTGGAAGTTAACAAGTTGGCTCCCAAATATGTCATTGATCTGTCACGATTCTGTATGGAAACTACTTACTTTACTTACGGTGGTAAGTTTTATAAACAGATTCAAGGTGCTCCAATGGGTTCTCCGTTGTCCCCTGTTATCGCCAACCTATTCATGCAGGAGTTTGAAACAAAGGCTTTGAATTCGTCAATGTTGAAACCAAAGTGTTGGCTCCGTTATGTCGACGATGTTTTTGTCATTTGGCAACATGGACATGACACCTTGTCGGATTTCTTGAACCACATCAACAGTGTTCACCCGGACATCAATTTTACAATGGAAATCCAGTCAGATAATAGCCTACCTTTCTTAGACGTCAAAGTAACCAAGAATTCGGATAACACCCTAGGACATACAGTTTATAGAAAGCCCACACATACCAACCGATATCTCCACACTTCTTCTCATCATCATCCTGCGCAGATCCGATCAATCGCATACACTCTCGCAACAAGATCACGTCGCATTGCAGACAACAAGAACATCAAATCGGAACTAAAATCTCTTGAACATGCCCTTTTGCAGAATGGTTTTGAGAATAAAGTAATCAAAAAGGCTTTCACTAGGAAAACCAACGCAGAAAGACAGCAAGAGAAAGAGACTGAAACTAGAACTGATGCACCAGAGGAAGAAATGACAGAAAAACAACAGTATCAATACCCAGCTTTTCTGCCATACGTAAGCGGAGTCACTGACAGAATCAGCAAGCTGCTAAGAGAAGAAGACATCAAGACAGTGTTTGACACAGATAGAAAACTTGGAAGCTGTTTACGAAGCGTGAAAGATGTCCGGCAGCTTGAGGGGTGGGGAGTTTATGAGATCCCTTGTGACAATTGTGAGAAAGTTTACGTAGGCCAAACGAATCGAAACGTATCTCAGCGGGTGCAAGAACACAGATTGCAAGTGGCGCAGGACCAAGAGAAATCGGCCCTCGCGCAACATGTTCGAGAAAGTGGCCATGTGATAAACTATGAGGGCACAACCATCATTGCCAAGTCAGACAAACTCTTCCCAAGACTCATAAGAGAAGCCATAGAGATTGGAAAGCGTTCAACTCACTGCCTCAATAAACAACTAGACAGCCGTATACTTTCTCCATCTTGGAATTCTATAGCAAATTTATTCTCTGTTAAGCCGAAGGAACAACGAGCAGCCCAATACCCTTCAACAGTAGCTTCGGTAGATGCCATTGAGATAGAAGAGTCACCAGTGTCAACAAGAGCAACACGTAAAAGAGCCGGTAGACAACTATCTCCCTCGCCAGCGACTTCTCCAGAAAATTCCGAATTGAGAGCTTCTCCTGTGCCACCTCGAGTCATCAGACAGACTACCAGATCAAGAACACGACACTCAACAACTAGTGCAACAGGTTCTACCAGGGTCACTAGATCCATGATGAAGAAGAAATGAGCCTCCTGGAGCCAGACTATCTATGTAACTTTATCTGTTTTTTGATTTTCTGTCATGTTGACATTTACTGCATTTCCACTTGTATAGAAAGTAGTGTGTTTTGAATTTACTCTTATTTTATTAGTTTGTTTGCTTGAGCCTTGAAAAAGTCTGTCGGAGGACGGACGAAACGTCGGCTATTGAAATAAATACGTAGCAAAAACCGAATATGAATTACTTAATAAATCATGGCTACGAATCTGAAACCATTCACCAATATATATATATATATATATATATATATATATATATATATATAGTATATAGTACTTATATAGTACTTATAGTACATAAGTTATATAGTACATAAGTATCGTATATGAGAAAAATCCATACGGGAAGTAGAATGTCAGTTGTCAAGCGTGGAAAGGATTCCACGGTCTTCTGACCTCTTCATCACGCATCTCGGACTGTAGAAATACAGTTTATATGGAACAAAACCACTGCAGATTGGATCGCCTGCTTAGCTTAGTGGTTAGAGCACTGGATCGGCAATTCAGGGACGTGGGTTCGAACCCCACAGTAGGCAAATATTTTCAATTTGCAGTTGGTATTAATTATCATCACCCCATCTGAGGTCATCAGAAAAAACCAAGTTTGACACCTATAAGTACTCATCGTATATGAGAAAAATCCATACGGGAAGTTGAATGTCAGTTGTCAAGCGTGGAAAGGATTCCACGGTCTTCAGACCTCTTCAACACGGATCTCGGACTGTAGAAATACAGTTTATATGGAACAAAACCACTGCAGATTGGATCGCCTGCTTAGCTTAGTGGTTAGAGCACTGGATCGGCAATTCAGGGACGTGGGTTCGAACCCCACAGTAGGCAAATATTTTCAATTTGCAGTTGGTATTAATTATCATCACCCCATCTGAGGTCATCAGAAAAAACCAAGTTTGACACCTATAAGTACTCATCGTATATGAGAAAAATCCATACGGGAAGTTGAATGTCAGTTGTCAAGCGTGGAAAGGATTCCACGGTCTTCAGACCTCTTCAACACGGATCTCGGACTGTAGAAATACAGTTTATATGGAACAAAACCACTGCAGATTGAATAGCCTGCTTAGCTTAGTGGTTAGAGCACTGGACCGGCAATTCAGGGACGTGGGTTCGATCCCCACAGTAGGCAAATATTTTCAGTTTGCAGTTGGTATTAATTATATATAATTAATATCCTTATCCGCAATGCGTTTCGATCTAGTGGCTAGAGAATAGGCTACGGAACGTATATGTGCTGGATGGTGATGTGAAGAGGCGTGAAGATATCTATTAGTGTGAGTTGGTTTACGATAAACTGTGAGGCCCAATGTAGAGTCTGGTTTCCTGATCACTAGAACATCGAGAAAGGCAAGCTTACCATCCACTTCTTCTTCCATTGTGAAATTGATATCGGAATGAACACATATTCTATATTCTATATATATATATGTATATATATATCCATATAACATATATATATATATATCAGACTTGGACTCAAACTTGGATCAAACTTGGACGTAGTGAACTTGATCATTTTTTGGCCCATCTAAACAGTGTTCATTCCGATATCAATTTCACAATGGAAGAAGAAGTGGATGGTAAGCTTGCCTTTCTAGATGTTCTAGTGATCAGGAAACCAGACTCTACATTGGGCCTCACAGTCCATCGTAAACCAACTCACACTAATAGATATCTTCACGCCTCTTCACATCACCATCCAGCACATATACGTTCCGTAGCCTATTCTCTAGCCACTAGATCGAAACGCATTGCGGATAAGGATCATCTTGATAATGAACTGCTGACACTCGAAACAGCTCTTCTTCAGAACGGCTATTCTAGCAGTATTATCAAGAAAGCATTCTTCAGAAGAACTAATGCTGAAGTAGCAGCAGAAGCGGAAGCAGCAGCGGCAAGAGAAGCAGCGAGTGCAGATGGGGTGGGAGTACGAGCTGAAGAAGCGACAACAACGGAAGACATCGTTGCAGTGGAAGAAAAACGCATTACACGCGCATTTCTGCCGTATGTTTGTGGGGTGACTGACAGAATAAGTAGATTACTGAGGGAGGAGGATATTCAAACAGTATTTGATACGGATAAGAAGATAAGTATGCTTCTTAGAAGCTCTGTAGATCCAGTTCATCTAGAGGGAAGGGGAGTATACGAGATACCATGCTCAGATTGTCCTCAGACATATGTTGGACTGACGGGGAGGTACATGTGGCAACGTCAGGATGAACACAGACTCCAGCTTGCCCAAGACTCTAGAACTTCTGCCCTGGCACAGCACGTAAGAGCCACATCTCATGTCATCCATCTAGAGAAAATGAAGAAGCTTGTGCCAGTCAAACGCTTAGAACATCTACCTATTCGGGAAGCGGTTGAGATAGAATTAGACCTCACTGTATGAATAAGCAGCTTGAAAATCTTAAACTCCCACAAGTTTGGAAAACTGTTCTAAGTAGTCTGCGAGTATCTCCGTCTCGTCCATCGGCTGAAGACAGTCAACAAGCACGAAATCCTCCACCTAGAGTGGACAAAAGGAAGAAGAAATCAAGTGGAAGTCAAGACTGGGACACTGTAGACTACTAGATGAACCTGATGACCACCTCCCGTTAGCTACACTGGCTTCACTTTGGCGACAAGAGAATGTAGCTCAGTCTCCAAGTTCATCAGGTGCTTCTTCGGAAGAGGTTCGTCGAGTAAGGAAGAAGAAAGCAAGTGGAAGTCAAGACTGGGACACTGTAGACTACTAGATGAACCTGATGACCACCTCCCGTTAGCTACACTGGCTTCACTTTGGCGACAAGAGAATGTAGCTCAGTCTATCAGTTCATCAGGTGCTTCTTCGGAAGAGGTTCGTCGAGTAAGGAAGAAGAAAGCAAGTGGAAGTCAAGACTGGGACACTGTAGACCTGCTAGATGAACCTGATGACCACCTCCCGTTAGCTACACTGGCTTCTCTTTGGCGACAAGAGAATGTAGCTCAGTCTATCAGTTCATCAGGTGCTTCTTCGGAAGAGGTTCGTCGAGTAAGGAAGAAGAAAGCGAGTGGAAGTCAAGACTGGGACACTGTAGACCTGCTAGATGAACCTGATGACCACCTCCCGTTAGCTACACTGGCTTCTCGTTGGCGACAAGAGAATGTAACTCAGTCTCACAGTTCATCAGGTGCTTCTTCGGAAGAGGTTCGTCGAGTAAGGAAGAAGAAAGCGAGTGGAAGTCAAGACTGGGACACTGTAGACCTGCTAGATGAACCTGATGACCACCTCCCGTTAGCTACACTGGCTTCTCGGTCGCAACAAGAGAATGCAGATCAATCGCACAGTTCATCAGGTTCTTCGGAAGAGGTTCGTCGAGTAACAAGATCCATGTACAAGATATGTAATCGACCCTGATTGGTTGACGTTCTTATGGTTTTCGAGAGGGCTGTTTTTTCCAGAGCCTCATAGTATTGTATATGTTCTGTTTCTGGCATTGTTTTTTTCTTATTTGACAGCTGACAGATTTCTCTGTACATTTTTAGTATTTGATTTTTTGGTTTGTACCTTGATAAGGGTGGGCGGACGCCTATCGAAACGTCGGTTTGAATAAACTATTAACGTAGCATAATACCGTATCATGTCTTTAATATATGTATATATATATATATATATATATATGTATATATATCTATATATATATATATATATATTTAATACCAACTGCAAATTGAAAAGATTTGCCTACTGTGGGGATCGAACCCACGTCCCTGAATTGCCGGTCCAGTGCTCTAACCACTAAGCTAAGCAGGCTATTCAATCTGCAGTGGTTTTGTTCCATATAAACTGTATTTCTACAGTCCGAGACGCGTGATGAAGAGGTCAGAAGACCGTGGAATCCTTTCCACGTTTGACAACTGACATTCACCTTCTCGTATGGATTTTTCTCATATACGATGAGTACTTATAGGTGACTAACATGGTTTTTTCTGATGACCTCAGAGAGGGTGATGATATTTAATACCAACTGCAAATTGAAAAGATTTGCCTACTGTGGGGATCGAACCCACGTCCCTGAATTGCCGGTCCAGTGCTCTAACCACTAAGCTAAGCAGGCTATTCAATCTGCAGTGGTTTTGTTTCATATAAACTGTATTTCTACAGTCCGAGACGCGTGATGAAGAGGTCAGAAGACCGTGGAATCCTTTCCACGTTTGACAACTGACATTCACCTTCTCGTATGGATTTTTCTCATATACGATGAGTACTTATAGGTGACTAACATGGTTTTTTCTGATGACCTCAGAGAGGGTGATGATATTTAATACCAACTGCAAATTGAAAAGATTTGCCTACTGTGGGGATCGAACCCACGTCCCTGAATTGCCGGTCCAGTGCTCTAACCACTAAGCTAAGCAGGCTATTCAATCTGCAGTGGTTTTGTTCCATATAAACTGTATTTCTACAGTCCGAGACGCGTGATGAAGAGGTCAGAAGACCGTGGAATCCTTTCCACGTTTGACAACTGACATTCACCTTCTCGTATGGATTTTTCTCATATACGATGAGTACTTATAGGTGACTAACATGGTTTTTTCTGATGACCTCAGAGAGGGTGATGATATTTAATACCAACTGCAAATTGAAAAGATTTGCCTACTGTGGGGATCGAACCCACGTCCCTGAATTGCCGGTCCAGTGCTCTAACCACTAAGCTAAGCAGGCTATTCAATCTGCAGTGGTTTTGTTCCATATAAACTGTATTTCTACAGTCCGAGACGCGTGATGAAGAGGTCAGAAGACCGTGAAATCCTTTCCACGTTTGACAACTGACATTCACCTTCTCGTATGGATTTTTCTCATATACGATGAGTACTTATAGGTGACTAACATATATATATATATATATATATATATATATATATATATATATTGATATAATATTGATGTGGCAACAACATATTTACTACCTATACTTGATCAATTCAAACATATTTCAATAACTTATCCAAATCTGGGAACCAAGTGCCAATTCAAATTAGCAGGCACTACTATGATTTATTCTATAACAAATCTGCTAACGACAAATACATTACTTCGATATTTTTTAAATTACCCAAAACAATAGCAAATGAAATAAAAATATATGTCATAATTATTATTCTTTGTTGCATCTTATATAAGTTTTATTCGAAACTCGACTCCCAGTTGGCACTTGAACCTATACCAGACCACACCCAGACCTTTGATCACAAACCCACAAAACAATCTTAACGTTTTAACAGAGACGATTTACGTAAGAAGATAAAAATGATTCGATTATTAGAATTAAACAGGTCACTGGAAGTTTGCCATAGAAAGCTCAGTTTCTTATCATTTATTGAATTGTTATAAAAAATTAAATCGTTAAAAAGGATTAACGTTAAAAAGGATTTTTACTCGACGCATTATTTTTCAATAATTAATTAATTAATAATAGTGAGATGGATAATGTAATCAATAAGTGTCCATTGTGTCGAATGAGGTTTGTAACGTGGAAGTGGATGTGAATGTCTCCATGTATGCGACGTCTCGAGACGTTGTGAACGCCTCCATTATGGGGAGCCGCGTGTGCTATCCTGCTTATAAAGTGCTTACTTATCCAACACAGCATCTTGGGTGACTGAAGCGACGCGACGCGACGCGACGCGACGCAAGTCCGACGCCCAACACCAGACCGATAGGTGCCTCTTGAAGGGGGAGGGGAGGGGGATTTTATTACAAAGAAACCGTTCAATATAATACTATTTTATTAAATGTCTCGTTAAAGCTAATAAGTTTTTAAAAATAAAAATTTATCAGCAATACTAAGCGTATATAAGGTCCCGGTGCATGTGCATAAAAACTAACCTGGGAAAATGATGTGTGTGGCACTCGATGGAACTTTTACAGCAATATAAAGAATTACTTGATAGAATCATATCATTATTAGATAATACTTTGTATACGGTGGTAGGGTCAGCGTCAAAAGAAGCCGGCCAAATCCCCATGTTGGTATATGGGAAACCGGTATAGGAACTATTGGAAAAGGGTACGTACAGCGTTTAGCACCTCCATAATGTGTCAACTATAAATTAATCTCGTTTTTATATTGATTATTTTTTATAGCAGTGCATCCAAATAAAAGATTTACTATTATTACTTAAAGGTCTCAAACAGAATTAAGCTTAAAAGGTTGACCAATCACGGATCCACCGTAAAAATATAAATTATTCATTTATTTATTTATTTATTTTATTTTTCTTGCCAAGGACATTACAGTATATTAAAAATACAATGTATAGGCAAAGTCTCTAAAACTACACTTAAAATTAATACATTAAGAAGCAATTCTTAACAGTCAACACAATTAAAATTAATACATATAAAATAAGACGAGATAAACGAATTTAAAAACAGCATTTGTGATCTCTACAAACTTTATAAAATTCATCAATTGTATAGATTCCCTTCTGAATTAAAAATAATTTTACTGTTGTTTTAAAAGTTTCATTACTTTGTATAGTCCTCATACAGTGTGGCAGTCTATTAAATAGCATGCTACCTTTATACCTTACATCCATTTCAAACAATGAAGTGTTATGTTTCCGATTTCTAACATTATTTTTATCCCTTGTGTTATAATTATGAATATCACTATTTTTGTCGTATGTTGTGATATTATTTTTTGTATGTATTAATAATTCACAAATATAAAGGCTTGGCAGTGTAAGTACTCCTAGTTTCTTAAATAGAGGTCTACAGTGGAATCTTCTCCATTTCTTAAACAAAATTCTTAAAGCATATTTTTGGACAATAAATATTTTGTTACAGTAGGGACTCCCACCCCAAAAGATTATCCCATATCTAATTAATGATTCAAAGTAACCGTGGTAAATGTTTTTCATTAGACTTAAATCAAACTGATCTTTTAAGATCCGTAGAGCAAAGTTAGCTTTAGTCAGCCTGCCATGTAGCCCATTTATGTGCTCATGCCAGTTCATTACACTGTCTATCTGCACTCCCAAAAACTTTGTAAAATTAATTGCATTAATGTATTGGGTACCAATCACAATCATTGGCGTATCCACATCTAGTCTCGTTGCATGTGAATTTCTGAAAACAATCAAGTTAGTCTTATCATTATTTAATACCAATCTATTTGTTAAAAACCACTCTTTTGCAGCCACTACGGCTGTATTCATATTCTGTTCTGCCTCTTTCATACTACCACCTATTGCAATTAGAGTAGTGTCATCGGCGAATTTTGTTATTTTGATATTTGATATTTTATATCATGAACTTATAAACAATGTATTTTTAAACAAGTAAGTAGGAATATTCTACACTTAGAAAGTGGCTATAAAAGTGATCATGAAGGATGACTATTGATGATTTCAAAACAGTATTAACAATGATGTCTAAAATACTAATGACAATGAAAAAACTTTCAAAAATGCAGTGAGCAACTTTGAAACTTTGGCGCGAGCCCCGATGAGGAAACAACCTCCCATCTAACACCAGTATGTTGTACTTCTTCGCCAGTCATCACGGCAGGCTTCTGAATTATATTGATCTCTTCTTGGCATCGACTGCAGTTTAGATGTACTGAAGTACATTTAAGTTTAGATTAATGCAAATTATGTATAAATTGAAATACAATGTATTTTTTTGGTTGTCTCTTGAATTAGAGTAAGAAAGCTCGCATTGAGCTTGGAGTATAGAATGCAGAAGGACGGTGGGACTGATGATAAGTCAAACTGCCGATCAACTATACTCGACGTTCTTCAGTTAGGTCATGTTAGGTGAATATAAGATGGGGAGTCAAACGTTCAATCTGATGGCATTGGACACTACGGGTACATATTCCCATCGAATTGTAGTTAGGCGTTTTACATTGAGTCATCTCACTTGAATCTTTTTTCCCCACGATTTACTTTGGTAAGTAAATGGCAGATGTTCCTTGAGTCTAATCCTCGAGCTAAGTGTTACGACAATGGAGTCTTCGCAACGTCGTGTTGTTAGTTAAATGAAATCATTAATCAAGAGAATGCTGAGGAACAATACCGTCGCAAGTGGTCGAACAAGGTTCAACACACTCAGACGTCATGCAAGGATAAATGTGTCAGAGAAGAAATTGGGTGCGTGAAACAACCTTTCTTCCGTGCCAACACGATGATTTAGTGCTGAATTAGTTATATAACCCTGTCAAGTTATAGAATTAGTGCTCGGTTCATCTAGTATATTTAGACATAAATAGAAATAATAATAAAAAACATCAGGTGAACTCAAAAACAAGCATATGAGCCTTCATTCAATCATATGTAATGACGATACCAATCATTTGGAAAGAGTTGGGAGTCATTTGAAAGAGTCTTTTTCAAATGACTCGTATTTAATATTTATCCATCCTCTGTATCTCTATTTATTCTATTGACTATGAGACAGTTAGGCTTCCGCCACTAAGGATGTATATGTACTTATCACTAAATACTGAATTGAATACTTCAATATATTTGTGGACTTCAGTCAATTTGCAATTGATAGGGCTTGATTACATGATTCAAAATGTGTGCAATTCAAAATGAGAAAATTGACATCGTATCTTCTGCTTCCAAGGAACAGAATTATGTGTCAAATGTGAAATGTACTATTTTGATATCATAGCCCTGTCAAGAAATAAAGATTTTGGTGAGATGTGGTGGGTGGGGGAGGGATAAGCGACGATGATGCTGTACAGAGTACACACACCTTGCAATCTTCAGCTGATTACATTAAATGTCCCAGCATCAAGTGTACCTAGTTGCCTAAATCAAGAGACGTTATTTAAGTTAGACTCAGAAGTTGAACGTTTCTTATGGATGTTGACTTCAATTCGAGTTCACAACTCCTCGGATGATTTCAATGTAGCCAGAAAATTGTTCGCTAGATTCACCTCATTACAGAATGGAATTCTCTACTAATGAAATGAAGAGGGAAAATGCTTGGAAATGGGGGTTTATTGAAAATCAAAAGCTATTCCCATTGTTAAATAAAAAAACTCAGATCTCTCTGAAGTATTCCAACTATTAGAAAAGAATCATTAGCTTCAAATTTACAAGAATTTGACGAATGCTCTCGAACAACATATTCATATTTTCGCATGTTTATAAAGTTGAATTAATAAGTATGAACTTTGGCAAGAATTAAAATTAAAGTTTGTGATAAATAATCATTGAAGGGCGAGTCCCATGCAGTATTGAACGGCCAATCATTTCTTTGTACCATCCAGTAAATAAAACAAACGGTATAATTAGTAGATACACAATACAATACACAACAGTGATGTACACACGTAATATGTATTGTATCATAGGTATTTGTCATCGATTCTTTCGTAATATACAGTTTATATTTATCCATATTCATCATGGCCATATTTGTTCTCATCCTTTAAAAATCATCATCTCTATCATTATTAATAGTTTTGTATGTTTACCAATTGTTTTATAGGGTTTGTTTTCACGATATTTCCAATTCCACTTCATGTTCTTTTAAATTGTTATTAATATTTTACTTTAATTATCCGCTATATATATCTTTGTAATATTAGTGTTTTTTGCATTTTTAATTGATCCTGATGATGCCTGGCAGGAGCTGGGTGAAATAAATCTGAAATAAATTTTTCTACAGCAAATACCGAAAAACTTATTAACTATAATGAGCGGCTGTACAAATACAGAAGAAGAATATATATATAAGAAAACTCATTTTTCGGTTTAATGCCAAACGATATTTAAATTCAAACAACAACGTTTCGACAGTATTTCAACTGTCATCATCAGATTGCCAAAACATTTCAAATAAAAAACTCCCAGAAGAAAAAATCTGACATAATAAAACAAAATGTATATGCAACTAGATGTAAAAATTATAACTTCCAAGATGAGTTCTTGGGATTTTCGACCTTGGGTCATATATATTACCTACTGTGTCCAAGTAGCAATCATTTTATAATGACCGTGTTTTATTATTATTAATCCAAGTTTCTCTCTCTCTAATTTTATTCTATTGCATGTGGCAATGAGGCCTCCGCCACAAAGGATGTATGTATGTATAGGTATACAGAAGGGAAGAACCTGTATCCTTACTTGTAACTGTGCAGTTATCTTCTGCAAGTCCCCCCGTTAACCAGAGGCCAAATTTTGTTTTTACTTCATCATACAAGTAATAATTATGTACTAATTGTGTTGTGCATTTAAATATTAATAATAAACCAATATATTCTTATCTAAATGGTCAAGAAGTCCACAACCATTTGTGTGATCGTCGCATCCCCCCCCCCCCCCCCCCCCCCCCCCCCCCGCCGGTCCATCACCGTCTTGCCTGGCCTTCCCACCAGTGCTGTACTCCCCAGGGCCGGGCCCCTTAGGTCGACCCCTTTAGAAGACCCCCCTTAATATTCAACAAAGTTAAAAACAAAATCTTAATGTGCGCAAAATGACCTCGTTGTCGAAGCGCCATTAAACAACACTAATCAATCAATCAATTACAGAGAAATCTCATTGTTTTTGTAATAAATTCAAAACATGGCCTGGAAACATAAACTTTTGCAAGGTCAAGAAACACACCACGTCATATTTCTCTGACTCCCAATTTGCTTCCATTAGTTGTCTTGTATTCCAAGGAAAATGAGATCAAGATTAGATTTTCCAGGTGTGTGTAGCCCATATGTTCTGCTCGCATTTTACACAAAAATTTGATGTAGTTACCAGTTAAATATGCAGTCACTTGCACATACATTTAAGTGTTGTGGTTCATTAAAATTAGTGTAAAAATATAATGTAATTTATCTGCCCTGAACATAATGGAGAGTTAAGTACGAATATGAGTGTAATGATACGAACTTTCTCCATAAAAACCACCCAAACTGCGCAACATAAGTTATAAGCGCAACCCTTCATGTGGTGGTAAGGGAAACACTGTTTCTTGTATGTATGTTTATTTTTCTACAATTTGTTACATTGAACAGGTGGTAGAGGTCTTAATACTAAATATTTTCTAGAATCTAAGTCAAATTAAAATACAACTAAAACAATCTTATAGGTTAAAGTAATTTATATAAATTAATAAAAATAAATACTTATATAAATATAAATATAACTATAACTATTACTGTTAATATTAATGCTAGATCGCTTTTAACTGTTAATTCGCCGACTTAATAGGTACTCTTAATACTCTTAATAATCTTTATACTCAATAATACTTAATACTTAATACTTAATACTCTTAATACTCTTAATACTCTTAATACTTAATATTCTTATCAATAATTTTAACATTCAATAATTCTGACATCTAAACTAAGCTTTTCAACTCGGCCAAGTCGGCTGGAAATTCCCGGAGATCCATCGAGTTCCATTCTCTAATGGTTCGGTTCAAAGACTTCATTTCAACGTTACAACAATGGGGTACAGAGAGGTTCAATATTAGCGTCTTAATTGAACATTTACAATCTAAAGGGAAAATACATTTGTATTTTTAATCCTTGACAAAGTTCTAAAAAAAAAAAAAATTCTAATCAACATATGTTCATATACTTTGAGAATAGAATGGCTTGAAGGACAAATTACTTAACTACGTACACTTGGCCAAACAAAACTTGAACGTTCAATAAATCTGATAGGCTGATAAAAGTAAGATCGCACCATCAAAAGTCAGTCCAAGCGATCTCATTGTCTCACTCTAGTAGGTTACCTCACATTTCAATGATAATAACAAGCTTTGATTGGTTATGGGACATGACCAGCAGTCATTCAAATTTGGTCAACGTTCAAGTTTTGTTTGGCCGAGTGTACATTGAAAATATTAATAGATAGCATAGACAACAAAGAGAGTAAGCACATGAGCCTGCTCACTCACATAATAATGTGTCACATTATATCAAAGATATATAATTGAAAACAAAGACATAAAGGATGAGCTAACATCACGTCCAGAAGCACAACAACCGAGCGTGTTGTTAAGTTGACTCAGTGCAACTCCGGCTACCGTGCAGCAAGAATGACAACCATCAAGTTTCCCAACAGCAGGTCGACCAGTTTTGTGGAGTCGACTCTGGCTGTGGACAACCATACATCGACAAGACTCATTATTTTCAAACTTATATTGGGATGTTTCCTCATCACATCTATTATAGTATACTATGGTAACAGAAAGGTAAGCTTTTGTTTATAATTTCTTACATTGTTTGTATTTTAATAAGCTCTTTATTGGAAATATTTAGGGATAATTTCAATAAATTAATTTAAACTATCAGTCTCGTCCATCTATCAGAATAAAATGTATTTGATATCATTTAAGTATCACAGAAAAGTGGTGGCAATTTGTTCAGCAGCTCACACTATAGGTACGATGATTAAGAGGGAACCGGAGAAATAAAACACCGCGCACCCCGACTGGGACTCGAACCCAGATCCTTCGGGTTTCCGGCCCTAGAGATTCACTAAATTTTCCATCATTATCAAGGTACGATGATATTGCGTCACTTAAATTGTCACGTTTGTCCTTCGCACTAATGCTTTCACCTTAGACAAATGTGAAATGTTTTCAATATTATTCCGTTTTCTTCGCAGACAAACGTCAAAAACATGATAACAAATGTCACCGGCGAGTCGCCAACGCAGACTACAATAAAACTACAGCAATTAAAGACAACCAGAGAATTACGGACAATCACTTTAGAAGAAACAAAAGAAAATTCCACGTACATTCTTCGAACAAGAAGCAAAATGAAATCTACAACAAAACTACAAACAAGAGAACAATGCGGAAGTGATGCTAACTGTAGTGAAGTGATGGTGTGGTGACAGGAGAAGGGGGGGGGGGGATGGACCTCTCTGTTCACTACAAGTTCCACTAATAATCCACTACCGACAAAGAGTTTAATAAAATGAAATTTGATTTCAACGCTCTCCTATAAAGTAGTAGTACCTACACATATAAAAAATTTAAAATTACATTATCAATAATTTAATAATTAATTAATTATAATTAATTTGTAATTTATAATAATTAATAAAATTATGTATTAATTATTAATAATAATAATAATAATAATAATTTTTATTTATTTTCAAAACACCAACAAAAACGGAACAGTTGACGCTTGGAACGATTTAATGCTGTCTCAGTTGAACGCTACCCCCATATGGTTCTGGTAGATGATTAAATGATGTTCTGCAGTAAAAACTACTCTGGTAACTGGCTCCTTGCAAATGGTTGCGTGATCATCACTATCAGAATGCACAATTTCAATTCCACAATTTCATTCCACAAAACATTATTTGGGATTATAAACAAGCCTTCCAATACAAATGTGAAATAATGAAAATATTCAAGAGGCAGACGAATGCAATCTGAAGACAACGCCCAGCTACAATTAGGTAGTATAAATATTTAAACTAATGTTTAAATACAAAATATACTAGTTGTAATAATTGTGTGGTCTTCTAAAAATATTGTTGATGCTTCACGTTTATTTGTTTAAATATATTTTTAATCGACGATGAATTGACGATTTTCTTTGGAGGACATTTTCATGCCAAAATTCAGGCACAACGTTAGTGTAAGTGTAGAACTTGGCGGCAGTATAGCTGGACGAATGATATTACAGACATCCACATTATTTATAAATAATTTAGATTCCAAATATATACACCCCTTCTAGAATCACCCGGTAATATTTTCCAACTCAGTCCCCTGATTGGGTGATATATGAAAATTATCCCTTGTCCAATAAAGTCGAATTTTTGAAGGTGATTGAAACTAACATTTATTTCAGAAAAAAGATTATTGTTATTTATACATTTCACTAAATGTGATAATGTATAAATTATCAGGAAATAAGCAGTACACCAAAACAATGCCAAGTCGGACCTTTCACATTGAGACCTCAACTTAAATACAACATTATTGTATTGTCTTATTGTATTGGTGCATAAAGTGTATAACTGAAATAGAACGGAAAGCGTTTTCTCGGCATGTGATTGGTTTATATAAACACGCTTCTGCGCTTGTGAACACCGCTTTACAGTATACCATACGTAGAAACACAGTGATGATGCAAACTATGTGATTTTCGGCTTACTGGACTTTAAAAATGGGAAAATATTATATTGCTGTGAATGTCCAATCTCGACCCACATACATGGTAACAATTCATCATGCCGTTTGAGCAATAAACTGATAAACTGTTGTTTTACACACGATGAGCAAAGTATTTTTTTTAATCTAGGTAAAAATTATCTTTGAATTCAGTATACTTCTAATGCAGAATTATTTAATTTATTTCTTTTTTGAGGAGAAAAGACTTGGCTTCTTTCCCTCCCATGAAACCAAAATTATGGGAGTACCCTAAATTGCTTATTTTTAATCAATGTAAAGCACATTGTAATTGAATTTTAAACCTGACTCGCTACGCTCCGCGATCCCTTGCACCATCTAGCGGCGTATTACTCAACCAGATATTATTAATAACCCATCAAAATATGTGTTAATGATCTTCCACTTGTGACCAGAAGCAGTGGATATGCCTTGATATAAACGCTGGTTCCCATGGACCATGGACCATGGACCATGGACCATGGACCATGGACCATGGACCATGGAGAGGGGACAATTTATGTGCCTCACGCGAGTAAGATGTGCCGAGCGCCGACTCACCCCGCAGTCCTGACTCCTTATCCCAGCTTAGCGAACGTTAACTGTGAATTATAACTGTAATACGAACATGGAAAACAGAATAAATTTGAATAAAATTCCACTTAAGGCGCAATATAACTTCTTTGAGCGAGGAATATGTACGTAGAAAGAAGAAAGTGACAAATATCAACAGAGGAAATTAATCGGCTTGATGTATTCACCATCGCTATTACAGGGCTACAAGTTGCAACGACTTACTTTTCGCAATTTTCTTTCATTAAAAACAAATGCACATAATTCTAATATCGCACAGTTTTTAATATAAGTATTATTAATTTCAATCCCAATATATATTGTAGAATGTCGTTCTGTCTGTCTGTCTGTCTGTCTGTCTGTCTGTCTGTCTGTCTGTCTCTCTGTCTGTTTGTCTGTCTTCTGTCTGTCTGTCTATCTGTCTGTATGTTCTTCATGCATTCCTACCGCCTTAGACCGATCTCAACCAAATTTGGTATACACATTCTATGGGAAATAACTCACATCGTAGGGTACTTACCCTCTTCCCCAAACCACTCCTAATTGAAAACACCACCCCTAATAGAAAATGTAATAAACACATTCTGCATACACGCTCACGTGATCATTGGCACTTTCTCAAAACTACTGAAGGACGACATTGAGGCACAGTCACGTTCTTCCGGTGCGATCATGTGACCTTTGACTCGACCACCTTTCAGTGATTTATAATTTTAATTTTTTAGTTGAGGAGACTGGGCTGTTATTTTTACACGGTATGTTATAATGTGGTGCATATTTAACATTTAGGTGACAAGGTCGCATTCCTATTTTAATTACCTATCTACAATTTCAAAAACAAACATGATGTGATGACAATGATTTTGTAAGCAGCGCGCTTGAATTTTCTAGAATTGGAATATTAAAATGTATATTTTTGAATGTTGTCAGTTTATAATACCCCACTAACAAAAGACTAACAAAAGAATAAACTAACAAAAGAAGTGATATCCCAGAAAAAACACTCCGCGTAAAAAAGGCAGCCAAGTCTCTTTACTTTAAAAAAAATCAACACCGAAAAGGAGTGATATCAAAAAAGGAGCCAAGTCAATGACATTTCCAAATATTTAATCGTATCTTTGAAATAAATGTATAAACACCGAGAAATACTTTACAAAAGGACTTGGCGCATCGCTTTTTTATCGTTTTATATCATGATTTTAAATATGCCGCTACCTGTCGGCAAGAGGCTTGTTCTAAAATATCACCATCAAGAGCACCGGAAAGGAACTTTGTAGGTCCACCCACTCAATAGGAAGCACGAGTAGTAGAAGACTTTCCAAACATACCAGGAGCAGCAGACCGCCGAATATCAGGCAGAAAACCAGCGGACCGGCCAGATCATTGTCCTGGAGGATCTCGGAGTTGGTGGCTCGGAACGGATTCAGCACCGCCAGAGTCTGCAAGGAAGTAAAACACATTCTCATAGGTACATGCAGCCAATATCATCGGCGTCCACATGGGGGGGGGGGGGGGGGGGGGGGAAGTGGGG
>OW203763.1:1940992-1961413 GCA_934045905.1 Leuctra nigra
CCGTGACATTTTCGAGTGGTTGTATTTACGTCAGTATTTTAGGGTACCTATTTACGTGTCAGATGAAGGAAAAATCTCTTTTCTGGACAAAATTAAAGCTGGACAAACTAAAAAAAAACTCAGAGAAGGGCAAAACTCGAAAGTACGAAAATACAAAATAAAAAAATCCCATGCGTACACGAGGCAAGCGTCTACCAACGGAGCCATCTGGGCATTGCATAGCAATATAACGTCTACTGAGAGCACTGTACACAACGTACACAACGTTCACACCCTAGACACACAGTACACAACGTACACAACGTACACAACGTACACACCCTAGACCCCGTACACACCGTACACAACGTACACACAGTACACAACGTACACAACGTACACAACGTACACAACGTACACAACGTACACAACGTACACAACGTACACACCGTACACAACGTACACACAGTACACAACGTACACACAGTACACAACGTACACAACGTACACAACGTACACACAGTACACAACGTACACACCCTAGACCCCGTACACACCGTACACACAGTACACAACGTACACACAGTACACAACGTACACAACGTACACACAGTACACAACGTACACACAGTACACAACGTACACAACGTACACAACGTACACAACGTACGCAACCAGAAGAAACATATTCGTGGTATTATAGCCTCGTTTCATTGATGCAGAAAAGAGAGCACTTTAAGTAAATCGGATCACTTAATGAGATTAATAATTTAATTTTGAAGTTAATAAAGTAAATTGCCACGAATCCTCAGAAGATAATTATTTATATTTTTCTCTCCCTCCGCGATATTGTACGATTGTTTGAATGGACTAAATCCATTAATAATGTCTCAAATCCACTAGCAATTCAATTAAATACGAGCCTGGAAAAAATCTTGAGCACATCAACCTCTTGCTTGGGCCAGTATTTTAGTCTCGGGGAAGAATTTACAGAAGAGGAGGAGTGGGTAGATACTGACTGGCCCAATGTACTAAGCTGGTGAGATAATGAGATTTCCAGCATGGCTCTTCTCTAATCCAATTCACTTGGTTGTGGATGGATGCTGGAGCCCTCCTGGCTGGCACTGGCAGTAGACGTGTCGCATGGCCCAGGTGATGACATGGCAGCTTATCGTTCAATATCACCAAACCGCTTCTACAAGATCATTCGGATAATGCAATTTAGTTCGTGCGACGTATTCTGGTACAGGTTGTGCTGGGTATTGTATTGGCAATTACTGATATCAGTGAAAAATAGGTTTGACCCCAAACTAATTGATATATTTTGATAGTTTGGTGTCATTCTTGACAGGAAAATTCCCGACATCACATTTAAAATTCTACAAAAATTTCGTAGCCGTATTTATTTATACTAACTTATAGATAATTAGCTTTTCATTAGTATTTAATTGATTAATTTGTTAAAATATAAGAATGCAGTTACATTGAAGCAAACTTGGTGTCAAAGAAAACTATACCATTGACATCATAAAAAATGAAAAATATATATTTTCTATCCATGTGAGGTCACCAGAGAACCAGATTTGAGGTTTGAGAATTACGATGTAAATAGCTGAGTTGAAAATTGTAAATTAGTCTGAAAATGATACGTGAAGAATTTACTAGCCACGTATTGATGGAAAAGTTGTAGAGAACAAAATATGAAATGTAATTACCTAGTGTAAAAATGTTGAAATTTGAAACAATTAATCAATTGTTGAAAAATGTTGATAGATTCTGGTACGCTAAACTGTCATTAGATAAGGGTTAGAAATCTTCGAGGAGAATAGAATGACGGTTGTGAAAAACGTTTGTTGTTCTCTTTATAAGAATTCAAGCTTTCGAACTTTTAGCCTTTTAATATCGATACTGAAATAAATTAATTTATGCTGCATTGATATTAGCGAACGCAAAGCGAGAGAAATACAGAAATACTTCCATCATGCCTGTCCACAGCATGAAATAAAAACATATCCAAATACAAACCCGTTAGGGCACATATTCGTTAGTCATTGAAGCACGGAATGTAAAAAAAACAATACACAAACGGAATTGATTTTCATGGAGCCAATCTATTCAAGTAATCCGTGCGTGAAATCTCAGTATTTTCGAAACGAGCTTAAAATAACATTCGAGTAGCTACATAGATTTCAACTCCCATCTCAACGTTACTCTTTTATTGGTCAGATACGCACCCTTATTCATGATTACATTGTAAACACATTTAGAACGTTGATAAACTAGCTTCAACAAACTAGGTTCGCCCATAGAAGATATTAACAGAAATGCACAAAACAACCAAGCAGTAAACAAACAAGCTTGACACGGTTGGTAATTTTACTGCTACGTTCACATTTTAGTGAGGTGAGTGTGCATCTTACGATCAATGTGCACACATTGTTACTTGCTACCTACGAGTATGTTGAGTCTAACATTGACTTCTTTATCTCTTTATTTTTATCCCTTACCTGTGTTGAAATGATCGCTGGGCTTTCCATTCTTGGTGAATAAAATTGAATAATATATATACAATAAAATGCAATGAATAGTGTTATAAATTAGATCGTGACTGTAAACCTCAGGCACGGGCACCAGTACACTCATGTAGAACATTTTAGTCCATGAGTACATGTGGAGATGGAGTACGAAACTGAATCATAAATGAAGGGTATTGGGAAAGAGCGATGAAAATCAATTATTGGAAAAAATGAGATGAGGTGTCATCTCGTAATAGTTTGTATGAGATTTCATAACATGCTCTCGGTGGTGAACGAAATACTAAATAATATGCAAACATGGACTCTCAAAGTATAAGCTCACTTTTCAGACATGTTTATCCCGAAACGAATAAAAGTGACTTCCAGCGTACGCAATGTAAATGTGAATTTGTGCTTAAGGAAAAATTATAAAGTTGACATCTAAATAAACAATTAATAATTGTTAATAATCAAAATAATCAAAATAATCAAAATAATCTATATATATTATCTATTATACTATCTATTTATATATTGATAATCTAAATAATTAGCTGCCAGATAACATAGGTAATAAACTTATTATAATGTGAAAGGGAATATTTACTGGAACAAATCAAATAACAATATATAATATGAAAAAGTCAAATGGTATCTTCAACTTTCCTTACATGGAACCTGGGAGCCCAGATTACGTCATAGAAATACATAGGTATCGAGCATAGTTTCACGTGTTATTTGACATGAATGGAAAACAAGAGTCCGTTCCTGACAGCAACGCCACCAGTCACACGTGGAATGCAACTATACCTAACACCAAGGCAAAACCATACACTTTATACACTTTGTAGGTACTACATGCCACGACATTACTTGTTTTATATTCACTTTTATTGTTCTCTTCGTTTGAAAATTGTAATACAAAATAATTGCAAAATGAAATGTGGATTTTATTTAATATTATAATCGTGCAAGGCCATTATTTATAAAAATATATATTTTTTTAAGTTTGTTCAACAAGTTGATAAATATGTACTATCCATAATTTCCAAACAACATTTCGAAACTCATTCCAAATTCTAGAACTCAATTTGATAGATATTTCTGATAGTTACTTATTATCTTCGTCTAAAACGTGACCTCGTGTCGAGCTGTGGCAATATCGTCCCATCCATGTTAGTGTGAATAGCTGTTCTAACTCCAGCGTATCTTACACTACCAATACATATTTAATAACGCAATCATAACTGCGCTTGACACTTCAGTTTCATGGAGAACGTCCATCAGCCAATTTCTAGCATAATCTTGGTGCGCAAACTTGGACAAGAGGACAAGGGCACATTGAAAGCACACCCGTAATCAGACCGGCTCTTTGTACTAGCTGAACTTGGCGTAACGACGTGCATCCTACATATCCAACGTATTGAAACCTGGCGCAATTTTTAATACCATTATTGGAGAAATTCTTTGTACCTGTTCATTGGTTTTGAGTCATGATAATTATTCATTTAAATAATTAATATTGTTTTTTCGTAACATAAAATGTTATTTGTTTCGATCACTCCTAACACTGCACCGAGGATGTTGTGGCATATTGAGCGTTGCAATAGAAAATTACTATTGAGTCATTTGATGGACGGACACACATTCTTAACGAACAATTAAATCTTTATCTTTATGCCGCAAAAGTGACTTTTTACATTTGTTTTACATTTACCTTAGTTATTTTTTAAAATATATTTTCATGATTCACATTAATTTGTAGGTTATTCATGCCAATTTCGGGCACAACGTTAGGTTTATATTGTAGCGCTCGGTGGCAGTAACTGGGCGAAATGGTTTAATGAAATGTTCAGTGGGCAAATTTAGCTTCTTCCTCCTTTTAGATGTCAATCCTTTTGGTACGGAGGTGTTCGGCAGTCATTTAACAAGGTTTTGTTTGTGTGGGTTCACGCATACCCCATTGGTGCACATATGACAGGCCCCTCTAGTTACAAATAAGTTTAGGGGAAGGCAGACAGACATACAAGCTTTTCACCTCATTTGATCATTGATAAATGTTTCTTTATTCAAAGATCCAGATTTAAGATAATAAGCTCGTTCTTGATGAAAAAATAATCGTGTTAATGGTAATTAATTGGGCTATGTCAAACGATGACTTAATGTTATATCTTATATCGTATCATCAGTATAAATACCGTCCCACATCTTATGTATATTTCACTATTCATGCATACATAATTAAACGCTGTGAAATTCACAGGGGAGAGGTCGCAGGTCAGAGGTCACACGAACACGGAATCACTTTAATTAAACTATATTCTTGTCTTAACTGCTATTAGGTCACAGCTTTAATGCTCGATAATATTCTATTGTATTGGGTTTCCGAATTCGAACATTTTCCTTCTTCATTTGAGTGGTGTTTAACGTCGCACATGTTCTGCATCTAGGCTAATGGGGCGGGATGAACGATGATTAGGAGGAATATGCCTAACATCTGTCTCCCGACTAGAACTACTGCTCGAAGATATTACAAACCTATGCAGCTGAGGTGGAAGTCGTCAAGTAATTGTCTGTGAGAGGAGGTGTCCACGAACCTTCAAATGACAATATTTACCTAGTTTTCAAATCGCAATAAGAAAGTTATACTTATCATCTCTATAGTGAACGTGAAAAAGAATTTATTTTCACGAAAGGCCTATTACGTGATGTGAACTACTAGACAAAGACATCGGATTGTTTACAAAAGCGATCGAATGGTTGGAGGTTTCTAAAGAAAATCAAGTTCATTTCGTTGAAGGCTCACTGACGTGCTCGGAGCGCTAGCGGCGGGGGGAGGCGGGGGCGGGGAGCCAGGAGGGTGGAAAAAAGCCCGGGATGAGAGGAACCGTGTAGTTTTAGAATAGAGATGAAACAGTGCCATGAAAATTCATGGGATTTAAGGGTTGTTGGATGGGAAGGGGGATGGGGGAGACGCTCTCCCCTCCCTCCCCCGTCCTGCTCCTACATAATGCTGTGATATCGCACAAGTCACTAGAATTGTTGATGATGCTTCAAAGATGAAAACAAACCCGAGCACACATACATACAGTTGTTGTTTCTCATTTAAACCAACATACTTCAGCTTAAAGAACACATTTATTAGAACAAAAATATTGTTCTAAGTGCAACCCAAACTCTAGGGCTATGATGGCTGTGAATATCTTAAAACAATATTGTTACTTGCTATGCTATTACGTGAGCTTCTCTCTACAGCACACGTGAACTCCGCTTCTGACTTATTAGTATTGTAATTCGCCGGCTGGGAAACGAGCATGAACTATATATTATCTACCTTTTCCTACGTTGTTCATTTACTCGTGTTTGTCCTTTGAAGTCAAACAAACTGCGTGAATGAAATATTAAACTTTATTTTAATATTGATGATGAAAAGAGCGTCCTTGACTCAATCACAATAACATTTTATTTTGTAAAGTAAATTTCGAATGCATTTCCATTTCTTTTCTTCACAATCATCCATAAAATATTGTTTAGTTTATTCCACTTAGGGCCGGTATTACTATTAATAAATTAACTGCAGTTAATGTAACCTGAGGTTCATTTAAACTGAGAAATAAGCTCCGGAATAAAATCTGCAATACTGCAGCTATTGCACCAAATTTCCTAATACACCAAATGTCTTTAAGTGGAGCTTAAGGGGATTCTATGAAGGGTATGATATTTTAATTTTAGGGCAAATATAGTAAGAAGATGTTAGTAGAGACCGATATTAAACGAAATCACCTCATTTTACAAAGTAAAAAATACTATCCGGGACCATCGAAGCTGGTACAAAACGATTCATACGAACAGCTCCAACTAAATAACCGTTCAACAAAGAGAGCTGAAACTTGGCATGATATTCTTAACATATACGAAAAGAACGACTAGGACCTTTCTTGGAATTTGTATTGCAATATTTCTAAAATTAAATCGGTACGTACCGGATTTTCCATCGAGAAACCCCTTATTTTGTATTGCCTGTGGCCAGGGTACAAATAAAGTTATTGACATACTCTCGTAGCCGTTTTCTTCGCCTATTCATAACGAAGACAATAAGCCTACTTGAAAGTGTCTAATAATTGCGGTCGCTGGAGTTGTTTGAATACAACAGCAATATTTCGTCAAAAAAATTTCGGGACCACAATATTGGAGGCGAAAAAGGTCAAGTGGGTTGTAGAATCACTTATAGAATGAAAATATATAATACATTCTATAGAAATATTATTTCATAATATGTATTTGATAGAAATACATTATCGTCCTCTTATGTGCAATAGTTTGGCCAATTTCGTGTTTTATAATATGTTTAGTCACGTGGTACCACTCGAATACCCTTAAATGCTACACTTTACTTTAACTGAAAAAAACTAATGGTAATACCGGCCCTAAGGACCGGTTTTTCAATGTTCTGCTAAAACCACACATTTATTTCTATTTGTCTGTTCCTCTTTTCAAGGAACAGAGAGGTCATTCAAGGAATGTCATTGCTTGTTGCCATGTCAATTTAGTACTAATCAACTGTTTACAATTTAGCAGAGCGTTGAAGAACTGGTCTTTAAAGAATTTCATAATGGGTTTCATTTAGGCTGTATTCAGGGACTGGAACCCAAATGAATATCGGTTCATATCGGTTCTGGTTCCGGTACCGGTTCCAAGATTTTAAAAATATCGGTGCCGGTTCATGGAAAAAATGAAATAATGGTTCCGGTTCCGGTTCCGGTTCCATTTCGGTTCCATAAGGGTTCCAATCGATTCCATTAAAATTCAAATAATATATATTTTTTTTTAATCGACTTTTAGGAACTTACATGCTCTGAAATGTCTAACATTCATTTGACTCAGTGATAATTTATTTGAGAAACTGTAAATGGTAGTAAATAATTTCAGATTTGAAAAGCAATGAAGTGAAAATTCAATATAATTAAGAACCCTTATGGAACCGTTACGGAACCCAAATGATGTTTAATATTAATAACGGTTCTGGTTCCGGTTCCGATAAAAAAAACACGGTCATTTTAGTTTTCCGGTACCGGTACCGGTTCCAGTCCCTGGCTGTATTACATTAGTAATGTTGCCGATCAGAGTGGACAAGAGGAAGAAGAAGTGTGTAGCTGCTCTGTAGCCTGTGGTTCTTCTCAACAAACGGTCACCGGAGAAGAGCAGAGAAGAGTGAATGAAGCGTGTGATTGAACCTGAGCCTGCAGAACTAGAAATGTCCTGTCGCCAGAGGACAAGGGGCTGAGCCTGAATCTGCATTCTGCAGTATCAGAATTGTCACCTATTCAGATGGTCACCAGAAGCAGGTCAAAGCGAAATAATGATCATTAGATTTTAAAGTTAAACATTCATGTTATGTGAATATCTTTGTATTTTTACGATTAATACTTGTTTTCGTTATCTTATTTACAAACCGTGATCAATTTCCCATTTACACCTGTTGATATATGTTTCTAAGAGGCAGACCTATCTTTATTGTTCTGTTTTTTAAAACTTTCAAACATCTCTTTGTATATTCGTTTTTTTTTAAATTTATTAATTGATCCTGATGATGCAAACGTCGAATTGAGAGCAATTCGAATAATAAACTTGGCAATTCCGAAAAAACTTTGATTTTAATACCTGGTGGCCATGAAAGTTTACGTTATCATATATATATATATCATCAGCCAACAATCATATATATATATATATATATATATATGATTAGATAGATTTTCGCAGTTGTTATTATATAATGTCATGCTTTAAGGTATAATACTGCGTTATAGAAACTATTATCAACTCCGACGTTTCGATTTTATTTTAAAAATCTTCCTCAGGGAGCAAATACAGTAAAAAATGTGAAATGTCAAACTGACATATGACTATATATATATATATATATATTGATTGCATTTTATAAGGTATTACTGCGTGAAAGAAATAAGACTGATTTAACTCCGACGTTTCGGTTTTATTTTAAAAACCTTCCTCAGGGAGCAAATACAGGAATATAATGTAACAAAATCTAATAAAGTCTATATATATATATATATAATGTCATGCTTTAAGGTATAATACTGCGTTATAGAAACTATTATCAACTCCGACGTTTCGATTTTATTTTAAAAATCTTCCTCAGGGAGCAAATACAGTAAAAAATGTGAAATGTCAAACTGACATATGAAAAACAATATAACAATATTTTACAAAACATACAGAACCAGTTGGAATAAAATGGAAAACAAGGTCAATAAATATATATATATATATATATAATATAATATATATATTATATATAATATATTAATAATAAAATAATATAATATATATATATATATATATACTATATATAACTATATAACTATATATATATATATATATATATATATATATTATATATATATATATATATATAATATATATTATATATATATATAACTAACATGGTTTTTTCTGATGACCTCAGAGAGGGTGATGATAATTAATACCAACTGCAAATTGAAAAGATTTGCCTACTGTGGGGATCGAACCCACGTCCCTGAATTGCCGGTCCAGTGCTCTAACCACTAAGCTAAGCAGGCTATTCAATCTGCAGTGGTTTTGTTTCATATAAACTGTATTTCTACAGTCCGAGACGCGTGATGAAGAGGTCAGAAGACCGTGGAATCCTTTCCACGTTTGACAACTGACATTCACCTTCTCGTATGGATTTTTCTCATATACGATGAGTACTTATAGGTGACTAACATGGTTTTTTCCGATGACCTCAGAGAGGGTGATGATAATTAATACCAACTGCAAATTGAAAAGATTTGCCTACTGTGGGGATCGAACCCCCGTCCCTGAACTAATATGGTTCATCAGAAAAAAACATATTAGTCACCTATAAGTACTCATCGTATATGAGAAAAATCCATACGAGAAGGTGAATGTCAGTTGTCAAACGTGGAAAGGATTCCACGGTCTTCTGACCTCTTCATCACGCGTCTCGGACTGTAGAAATACAGTTTATATGGAACAAAACCACTGCAGATTGAATAGCCTGCTTAGCTTAGTGGTTAGAGCACTGGACCGGCAATTCAGGGACGTGGGTTCGATCCCCACAGTAGGCAAATATTTTCAATTTGCAGTTGGTATTAATTATATATAATTAATATCCTTATCCGCAATGCGTTTCGATCTAGTGGCTAGAGAATAGGCTACGGAACGTATATGTGCTGGATGGTGATGTGAAGAGGCGTGAAGATATCTATTAGTGTGAGTTGGTTTACGATAAACTGTGAGGCCCAATGTAGAGTCTGGTTTCCTGATCACTAGAACATCGAGAAAGGCAAGCTTACCATCCACTTCTTGACCTATCTGAGGTCATCAGAAAAAAACATATTAGTCATATATATATATAGGCTACGAAACCATACATGAACAAATATATATATATATAGTAATTATAACTATATTAATTTTATCATTATTTACTGTCGATTTCTGAGCTGGTCTTTTATATAAACCATATTTGCATGGGTAGCCATCAATAAATCAATAATTTAATAACAGTCGAAATGGAAAGGGAATGAAAGAACTCCCGCTGGTTTCCACGTTATGAGCCCACGTTATTATGCTCTAATGTCCAGTTTATTCCAGACAGAGATTTCACAGCGCTGACTTTGCAAATTACAACATTACACATCGTTCGTCGTCAGCCAGTGTATGCATGAGCGTCAGAGTAACAAGCTTCCAAGCGTCCCCGACAGAGTGTGTTAGCAGTCACGCCAGAGTAACAAGCTTCCAAGCGTCCCCGACAGAGTGTGTTAGCAGTCACGCCAGAGTAACAAGCTTCCAAGCGTCCCCGACAGAGTGTGTTAGCAGTCACGCCAGAGTAACAAGCTTCCAAGCGTCCCCGACAGAGTGTGTTAGCAGTCACGCCAGAGTAACAAGCTTCCAAGCGTCCCCGACAGAGTGTGTTAGCAGTCACGCCAGAGTAACAAGCTTCCAAGCGTCCCCGACAGAGTGTGTTAGCAGTCACGCCAGAGTAACAAGCTTCCAAGCGTCCCCGACAGAGTGTGTTAGCAGTCACGCCAGAGTAACAAGCTTCCAAGCGTCCCCGACAGAGTGTGTTAGCAGTCACGCCAGAGTAACAAGCTTCCAAGCGTCCCCGACAGAGTGTGTTAGCAGTCACGCCAGAGTAACAAGCTTCCAAGCGTCCCCGACAGAGTGTGTTAGCAGTCACGCCAGAGTAACAAGCTTCCAAGCGTCCCCGACAGAGTGTGTTAGCAGTCACGCCAGAGTAACAAGCTTCCAAGCGTCCCCGACAGAGTGTGTTAGCAGTCACGCCAGAGTAACAAGCTTCCAAGCGTCCCCGGCAGAGTGTGTTAGCAGTCACGCCAGAGTAACAAGCTTCCAAACGTCCCCGACAGAGTGTGTTAGCAGTCACGCCAGAGTAACAAGCTTCCAAGCGTCTCCGACAGAGTGTGTTAGCAGTCACGCCAGAGTAACAAGCTTCCAAGCGTCCCCGACAGAGTGTGTTAGCAGTCACGCCAGAGTAACAAGCTTCCAAGCGTCCCCGACAGAGTGTGTTAGCAGTCACGCCAGAGTAACAAGCTTCCAAGCGTCCCTGACAGAGTGTGTTAGCAGTCACGCCAGAGTAACAAGCTTCCAAGCGTCCCCGACAGAGTGTGTTAGCAGTCACGCCAGAGGGCAGCTTCGTTGGGCCGAGATGGGTAAAATTTTTTTTAGTAACCAAAATGTCCTTGGGATGGCGCCAGCGGTTGGGTAACAACTTTGGTTGTTACAACTTGTTACAACTTTGGTTGTTTTCACTCGAGGAAAATCTTTTCACATTGCAGTTGGTATTTATTAAGTTTAAATTACCAATTTATTTATTAATATCCTTTGGTAGTCTGTGGTAATCTCAAATACATTTAAAAATGTAAATTACAGTGTCCTACGTGCATAATATCTTTGTAAAACGAAATATCATCATTGACCCAACATAGTTTCCATTTTTTCAAATTTTCGTCATCTTGCCGCGTTCAAATCTCTGCCCAGTAAATAGTTTTCACATGAAAACAAGAGACGACTTCAGGCTACATCTTTGTACTATGTAAATTCTTGGTGTTTTTTGTTTTTTTGTTAATTTTTGGGTCATTTTTAATAATGTAAACACTGTGCGCCGTAATTATTTGTACCGGAAATCAAAGCCGGAAATGACGTAATTTTGTTACCCATCTCGGCCTAAAGTCTGATTAACGCCAGAGTAACAAGCATCCAAGCGTCCCCGACAGAGTGTGTTAGCAGTCACCCCAGAAAGTGTGACTTTAGGCCGAAATGGGTTACCTTTTAGAAACGACTTTAATATTAGATTGTAACTTCGTAGTGCTTCAGATGAAGGAAATTATCACTTCTTTGGCTAAAACAATGTTCGGGAAATATTTCGGGAATATTTAAAAATAACTCAATGCTGAGTAAAACTCGAAAAACGCCATAATACAAGGTAAATTCATACTCAGGCTCATCAGCTGTCGAAGTCTGCATTCTAGCAACTTACGAGTATGACCGCATTTAACATGTTCTATGAATTGATAAGTATTTAATTTATTTAGATATATTAGCAGTTTATAAACATTAAAACTACGAAATAAATCAAGGAGAAACATTTTAGATCAGAAAATAACACTAAAACTGAGCCGCCATTTTGGTAACCCATCTCAGGTAAACGTAGTTTCCCACGCCAGAGTAACAAGCTTCCAAGCGTCCCCGACAGAGCGTGTTAGCAGTGTAAAGTTCACTTGGAATAGGGCGCCGAGCTTGCTTAACTTTCTTCGAGTTGTTTTGTAAAGGCAGTGTCGCAACAAAAGAGCGCCAGTCATGCTCAGTCTGACCACAGACTAAAGTTCGTTCACGTTTAGAATAGCAAGCCCGTGTACTACTGTAGTCAAGCGAGCATTTGTAAACCTACACATGTACGTAAATATCAATTATCAAAGAATATGTACAAGACGACTGTAGATAAAGATAAATCAATTTTATTGAAGTTTTGTAATATTTTCTACTATTAAAAAGTGTGTATTTCACATACTTTATACAATTTCAATAATACAAATAAGAAAGTCTTGTCATTGACAGGGCAGTGTTCATGTGACCGACCAATGAACGACGAGATCGACTTGCTATTCTAATCGTGAATGAACTTTAGTTATAACCTTCGTCAGACACATATTCAGCCTGAACAAACTGAACTTGCCCATTCGACTTGAAGAATGTAAAATGTGCAACGACTTTATGAAACAAAATGAATGAATGACTACTTGAGTTTTAACACTTGACTTAGATCTGTGATATAACTTAATTGAAGTGTGATATTTTGTTAGTTTTTGTGTGTTATTTATTATCTTACCTATTGCTATGTATTTTTAATGTGTTATATTATATTATATTTGTACTTGTGGGCGTCAGTCCAATACAAATAAAGAATTAATAATAATAATCACATTATACCACATTATCACTTAATTGGAAAATCTCGCTTAGAGGAGCGGTCGCACCACGCTGCCACGTTATTACATGACACTTTTTTGAGGTACTACAATTACTAGTTATGTCCTGAAGAATAATTTGCATGGGATTTTCGGCCAAATAAGGATACTTTAATTGTGGGCGTATTTTAAATTTTGGCTATTTGGCTGCAATTTCTGTAAAAGTGTCCCAAGCAAAACATCTGTGGAACCAATTGAAATGATGTTTACAAACATGTGTAGCTTATAGCTGAGAGCGTGTTTAATATTAAACATATATTAAAATATTTATAATTAATCGCAGATTTTAATTAGTGACCGAGAGCGAGGTGGCGTGGTTAGGTTGAAGAACATGTCGCAGTGAGAGGCGAGCAATGAGAGATAGTGAAGAAAGAGGAATGGTGGTTAAATAGGGACTTGTGGCGGGGATTGTTAGACAGAGAAGAAGCTGAAGTGGATGAAGATGAAGAGGATGCAGAACATGAAGAAATGTCAGGCCCGGCCTGCCGGTTTCAATTATTAGGCCCTTGTATTTTTGGCGGAGTACTACTACCTTCTGTACCCACTGTAATTGGAAAAAAAGAATACAAATTATTATTATCAGATTTTAAACTCGAGAAGGAAACAATTCTCAAACTATCGGTCAAATTGTAATAGATACTCTCATTGTTATTTAAGTCTCGCAAATAGCTTATACTTGATTTTACCAACTACATTAGTGGTTTCGTATCCCACCGGTGGTAAAATCTTTAAAATTTGCAGTACTTACACAAATATGAACATTCACAGATCTAGAAAAACACAAATTATTTTATAGTACATGTTCTTGAACCCATATAGCAGAAAATACTACTCAACATCAATCATGTCATAAGATTTCTATAAAGCGAAAAATGTAAGTGTATAGATTGTTATCTATTGACGCGTTATACAAACATCATTGCACCGAAAACGACTGTCTGCTTCCAAAATCTATCTACATTGGCTTTATGGGGAAGCAATGCTCTTGTGCGCAGGATGGCGTGCAAGTGAGCTCCTGACTCCGACACAGATGGCGTGCGAGTGAGCTCCTGACTCCGACACAGATGGCGTGCGAGTGACACAGATGGCGTGCAAGTGAGCTCCTGACTCCGACACAGATGGCGTGCGAGTGAGCTCCTGACTCCGACACAGATGGCGTGCGAGTGACACAGATGGCGTGCAAGTGAGCTCCTGACTCCGACACAGATGGCGTGCGAGTGACACAGATGGCGTGCAAGTGAGCTCCTGACTCCGACACAGATGGCGTGCGAGTGACACAGATGGCGTGCAAGTGAGCTCCTGACTCCGACACAGATGGCGTGCGAGTGACACAGATGGCGTGCAAGTGACACGGATGGCGTGCAAGTGAAACAGATGGCGTGCGAGTGACACAGATGGCGTGCAAGTGAGCTCCTGACTCCGACACAGATGGCGTGCAAGTGACACAGATGGCGTGCAAGTGACACAGATGGCGTGCAAGTGAGCTCCTGACTCCGACACAGATGGCGTGCAAGTGAGCTACTGACTCCGACACAGATGGCGTGCAAGTGAGCTACTGACTCCGACACAGATGGCGTGCAAGAGAGCTCCTGACTCCGACACAGATGGCGTGCAAGTGAGCTACTGACTCCGACACAGATGGCGTGCAAGTGAGCTCCTGACTCCGACACAGATGGCGTGCAAGTGAGCTACTGACTCCGACACAGATGGCGTGCAAGTGAGCTCCTGACTCCGACACGGATGACGTGCAAGTGGGCTCCTGACTCCGACACAGATGGCGTGCGAGTGAGCTCCTGACTCCGACACAGATGGCGTGCGAGTGAGCTCCTGACTCCGACACTTATGGCGTGCAAGTGAGCTCCTGACTCCGAACTTATGGCGTGCAAGTGAGCTCCTGACTCCGACACAGATGGCGTGCGAGTGACACAGATGGCGTGCGAGTGACACAGATGGCGTGCGAGTGACACAGATGGCGAGTGACACAGATGGCGTGCGAGTGACACAGATGGCGTGCGAGTGACATAGATGGCGTGCGAGTGACACAGATGACGTGCGAGTGACACAGATGGCGTGCGAGTGACACAGATGGCGTGCGAGTGACACAGATGGCATGCGAGTGACACAGATGGCGTGCGAGTGACATAGATGGCGTTTGAGTGACACAGATGGCGTGCGAGTGACACAGATGGCGTGCGAGTGAGCTCCTGACTCCGACACAGATGGCGTGCGAGTGAGCTCCTGACTCCGACACTTATGGCGTGCAAGTGAGCTCCTGACTCCGAACTTATGGCGTGCAAGTGAGCTCCTGACTCCGACACAGATGGCGTGCGAGTGACACAGATGGCGTGCGAGTGACACAGATGGCGAGTGACACAGATGGCGTGCGAGTGACACAGATGGCGTGCGAGTGACATAGATGGCGTGCGAGTGACACAGATGACGTGCGAGTGACACAGATGGCGTGCGAGTGACACAGATGGCGTGCGGTTGACACAGATGGCGTGCGAGTGACACAGATGGCGTGCGAGTGACACAGATGGCGTGCGAGTGACACAGATGGCGTGCGGTTGACACAGATGGCGTGCGAGTGACACAGATGGCGTGCGAGTGACACAGATGTCGTGCGAGTGACACAGATGGCGTGCGAGTGACACAGATGGCGTGCGAGTGACACAGATGGCGTGTGAGTGACACAGATGGCGTGCGAGTGACACAGATGGCGTGTGTGTCTCCTCGCGTTGCAATTAGCGATCAATGCGACATGAGGTTGAGGAACTTCACCTCGAATGTCTGGTTGTAGGCGCAGATGTCACCTGTGTGGAGCATTCACCAGAGATTGGGAATTAATAACTTGATTTAGAAGATACGTTATCGATTTTGGCTTTGGATGTAACTATATAATAAATCACAGTTGAACTCGGAAACTTTATGTAATTATGAATTCCCAAACGCCTCATTTACAAATCAAAAATAAATGCGACCAGAATTTAATTTACCATAGTATGAACGCTCAAGTCCAAGTTTTTCGTATAATTGCCCACATAAACTAAACGGTAGGTTTTTCTCTAATCGCCGGCATTGAAATTGTGGAACGGAGTTGCTTTAATTTCGACTCCGATTGTTAATTCCCCGATGAACAAGCATCAATTGTTAGGAAGAGAAAAAAAACGGGTCGAAAGCAAATAAATGAACAAACTTTTCACAAACTCATGGTTTCCAGGTTTTAAAATGAATCGTAATGCACCACAATTAGCCGCGAACTTGGATGATTTCCCCGGGTAACAATTTCCACTTTGAGCGAAGTCAAAGTGTGGAACAAAGAATATACAAACAAAAACAGTTCCCTCAACATACTTCCTGAAATTAGTAACAATTTATTTTTCATGTGATTATATTGCAGAAAAATTAATGACGAATCAAGTTACTAAACGTTATAAAAAAAATACAGAATTCTCCCATTGACTAAAATTTTTAAAATCTTTAGTTTGGTTAATACTATCAAATTGAAATATTTTAATGTATTCAAGACCAACATTTTATCAAATTTTGCGAAGTTTCAGCCGAATACCCCAAGTAGGGGATTTAAAAAATACACTCTGATTGGAAGAAAATCTAAATATTCAGATCAAGTTAAAATTTTGTATAATAATCACGTCAAACATTATCTCATATTTAACACATTCTCAGCTAAATTAGTCGGGAAAGACTTACTTCCATTTTAAGAGTGTTGAAAAAGCTGTCAAAAGTCTCACTGTCTCGATTGGGTTGTTCACTCGTGGCGGCCATTTTTACCAAGTTGCGTCTATTATTTTAAATTATTTTTAAATTTGTAAATAAATGACCGCAACAAGTGATCAATCGAGATTGCAAATCGAGCAAAAGAGTGCACATCCGAATATTTATGTCATATTTGAGTTGTACTGGTCAATTTAGTATGAAAGATTAGTGTTGCATGCGGGCTTGATTATTGAAATTTTTGTACATCACTTTAAATGTGCAAAATATTTAAAAATGGCCGATACGGGTGACCTGGGTGAGATTCGAGGCGCCTCCCGCTCTGACTATGATTGTTTAGGTATCTAGCACATGTGATAAAAATTAGTTTTTTTATACCAAAATGCAAAATTGTTTCAATCGCGCCTTTACTATACCATTGAATATATTGAATATATTTAATATTCAAAGGTACTAATTTGACAACATTTTTTGTTTGAAACTTTGTGCTTCTTGAATATTACATTCCAAAAACATATATCTAGTGTTCAACAATATTCGACAAAAAATACAAAACAATGGCATCTTGAAAAATGGCTCACCGAGTACTACACTAAATTTCAGAGTGCCTCCACGTCTTAAATAGCTTCTATTGGTTTAAACATGGTTTTAACATATGGTTTTGACAATTTCTTATCATAATTTACAGGATTCCTTCTGCTTAATTGAAACACCTTTGTTCTACATACAGATGACAGAAAGATTGCAGATGCACTATGCATAACCTAAAAATCAAAGATATGCATAGGTACTAAAATCAGAGCCGATCGATTATAGAAGGGCGGGTACCTAAATTTCAAACAAGAGTCTGTAATTTGATAATGATACCAGATATGGAGTTCCCTGAACTTCAGTGTTTTTGCAAATGCATATGAAATGACTGCTGTCCCAGTCGACAATCAAAATGTTCCGAATAAATTCAAATTTTGCATGGTGATCAAGACAACATTATCTACAATTTTACACATTGTAAGCCCAATCAGTCAAGTATTAATTGTAATTTAACGAGTTTAGTATGGGTTGTCTGAAGAGATTTCTGGAAAAAGTATGTAAGTAAGTCACGACGCTCTGGATATTCATCCAGAGTATTTATATGGAGATTGGAAAGTTGCAGAGAAAATCGTCTTGTGCCGTACGTCGTGTATCGTGATTCGTGACCGGGGATGTTGCATGTTCTGTGCTCGCTCATCAACGCGTTACACTGTGCGTTTTCCTAGTAAAACACTTGATAACATTTCAAATTGACCGGACCAACCAATCGGAAGATAATTTTTAAAATTTTGAACCAATCAGCGGATTTAAAAAAAATAGGGTCTGCAACGCCCAGAGATGGTCCAAACATGTGGGCAAAATTTCAGCTCGATCGAAAAAAAATGTGGCCTGAATAGCCTCAGTAACAGAAAAAACAAACAAAAAAAACAACACAGAGGTCCGTGCCAAATGAGCCAAAAGGAGTCGCTCGCTTCGCTCGCTCAATAACTCTAATTAAATGTGCGGATTCGTCCATTTACCTCTAAGATACGGATTGTATTGGCTAATCCCACCCGACCACATATTCCAAGCCTGACAACAATTAGCAATGCCACTTACAAACTATAGTCGGCCGTAAAAATCGTGAAATTAAATCACTTCATTCTTCAGATTCTGATGATGAATGGTAAGTATGAATGATGATGAATGGTGAATGGTTCTGATGGTAAGTGTAAAAAGTAGCTATCATCGCTCCAGCCTAAACGGCTGACCACAGGAAAGGCGTTACCTCATAGGGACAATGAGTACACAATTAACGGGTTTAGATGGCATTAAGGTCGAAGTTATTAAAAAAACTATTCACCCAATAAAATCTTTGCTTTCAAATCTAATCAACCAATCACACAATGTAATGAAGGTACATTTCCGAACTATCTAAAGATAGCAATAGTGGCCACTGTATAAAAACAAATGGGATAAGGCTACAATGGGAAATTATAGACCCCTTTCTTTATTAACAATTTTCTCAAAGATATATGAAAATGTGATCAAGCGAAGGCTTGAAGATTTTTTAAATAAACATTCTATTATTAAAGACACCCTTACAAAAATAAATTATAGGATATTATAAAAAAAAAATATATAATTATAATATTTATAATAAAATATTATAATCAATCATAGTTTGTAATAAAAATTATAATTTTTATTATAATTTTTTTCAAAATAATTATAATAAATTTATCATAGTATGTTTAATTATAATATATTATAGTTTATGGTACAAAATCACTACTGTTAATTATAATTAATTATAATAAATGGTACAAAATCACCACAAATAATTATAATTATAATTATAATAAAAGTATAATATTTTTTCGTAATTTGGATTCAGAAGTAAAAGTCAACGGCTGATGCAATAAATGATAGCGTTGCATTTATTCTTGAATCAATGGACAGTAAGCAATTCACACTAGGGCTCTACTGTGATTTGCAAAAAGCATTTAATTGTCTGGACCACTCTATGCTATTGATAAAATTGGATTGATTGATTCTTATCTCCAAACAGCAAATGGTGGAAATAAACCACACTCTAAATGATGGATCGATACAAACTATTCAGTCAAATAGAGGTAATATAACTTGTGAGTTATTAATACATACAAAAAATAATATCACAACATACGACAAAAATAGTGATATTCATAATTATAACACAAGGGATAAAAATAATGTTAGAAATCGGAAACATAACACTTCATTGTTTGAAATGGATGTAAGGTATAAAGGTAGCATGCTATTTAATAGACTGGCACTGTATTAGGACTATAAAAAGTATAATGTAACTTTTACAACAACATTAAAATTATTTTTAATTAAGAAGGGGATCTATACAATTGATGAATTTTGTAAAGTTTGTAGAGATCACAAATGCTGTTTTTAAATTCTATCTTCTCGTCTTATTTTATACGTATTAATTTTAATTGTGTTGACTGAGAATTGCTTCTAAGAATTGTTTCTTAAATTCTCTAATCTTAGTTCATATGTATTAATTTTAATTGTAGTTTTTAGAGACTTTGCCTATACATTGTATTATTAATATACTGTAATGTCCTTGGCAAGAAAAAGAAAAATAAATAAAAATAAATAAATAAATAAATAAAATGCTGAAGGCATGAAGAGGTCAACCGCAGCGTTGCGAGTGAGAAAAGGACAGAGTTAGCAACGTGACTGGACTGCTAAAGCCCACATTTTCATTAATCCCCCTCACTTCTCTTGAAAAAACGACAGCCAATATAGGATGAAGACAATTCGATCTACAATATTTATTACCCAAGGTTTCGTCTATACAGGCAAAGATTGCAAACTCTTTGTCTTGATTTTCGTAGCCGCTCTTCATTCATTCATTTCATTTTTATTTATTATAATATGTTCATTCAATTTACATTACAATTCTTGAATAACACAAAAAATAACACGAAAGACATTTATAAATTGAACAAAACATTATACCTACGTAGGCCAGGCCTGAGTGTGGGAAAGGGTGTATTTAAACATAAGTACATAAATCCAATTCAAGATTACGACACAGAATACAAATGAAAAACACAGATACTCTTTAT
>OW203763.1:1961613-1998221 GCA_934045905.1 Leuctra nigra
GTTGGATCATCGAAACAACCTCATCGAAACAACCTCATCGGAACAACCTCATCGGAACAACCTCATCGAAACAAGCTCATCGGAACAACCTTATCGAAACAAGCTCATCGGAACAACCTCATCGGAACAACCTCATCGGAACAACCTCATCGGAACAACCTCATCGGAACAAACTCATCGGAACAACCTCATCGGAACAAACTCATCGGAACAACCTCATCGGAATAACCTCATCGGAACAAACTAATCGGAGCAACCTCATCGGAACAAACTCATCGGAACAACCTCATCGGAACAACCTCATCGGAACAAACTCATCGGAACAACCTCATCGGAACAAACTCATCGAAACAAACTCATCGGAACAACCTCATCGGAACAACCTCATCGGAACAACCTCATCGAAACAAACTCATCGGAACAAACTCACTGGAACAAACCGTCATGATGTCATCCTATTAATGTTGTTAGTGTGCTGGATAGAGGATTGAACTGAGAGGATTTCGACTGGATATAAGGACACCATGCTATTCCACAAAGAAAACACATTTCGAAAATGATTTTGGATAGGTACATTGTTCTTCCAGACATTCAACTATTTCTCCCCGTTACTAACGCGTTACGTAACTATCGTTGTGCCTCAAAAAACCCGATTATCATTGGGCTATAAACGACTTCGTTAGATATGTTTTATTCACATGTTTTTAAACGTTCGACAAGACGCGTGAATAACCTGCAATTTACCTAAAATCATCTACTTTTATTTCCCTAAGAGGCAATGTCTCTGTTGCACGAATGGGATTGCATGTTTGACAACCTCTCAGTGTATAAGTTATGTGTTGACAATGAAACCACTCTCCAGGTTACATCTGAGATCTTTTCTCCGCAGCCGCTTCTCAAGCATATTTTCCTTTATTGAGGTATTTACCAGGAGTTGTTGAGAATGGGGAGACAAGGCGAGACGCTGTTGCAAGGCTAGCGTTTGTTTTTAGGCTAAGCTCAAGTGGCATTCTACGTAGGAAAGAAATTTATTTCTTCATCAATCTTCTTTTCACCCTTACCACTACGGTACAAATATCTTCCTTCCTTCTTTTCTTTCAAAAGTTTGTTTTGTTTTCTATTGATCTACATATTTTGCCATTAGATATAATTTTATTTATTACAAGTTAATAAGTAGCGATTAATCAAGATCTATTATTTATTATAAAATTACTCTCTGAATCATAAAATTAAGTTTGATGATATATAAAGTCCATATTAAGGACTTGTATTACCAACTAAAAGGTAGATTAATTAAAAATTTGTATAAATTGAAGGTACAACCATGTACAACCAATCAGAAACATCAAAATAATTTTCAAAATAACAGTTGAATTTAAGGGGGGGACTAAGGTGAAACTTTTAGATTTTTCACATATTTTCACATATTTTTTTTTATTTGTATTATCATTGATATCGAAATGTATTTTAGTTAAGTTTCCAAAATTTTAAAAAAAAAAGTTTTTTTTGCAATAAAAAAAATATTTCGTGTTATTTTGCAACGAGGCGGTTTTCAACGATTTTTAATAATTTTGAGACTATTCAATAAAATTTTGAATTTCAAAATCTTGTGAATACTGCTGATTTATTATGGAGAAAGAATAAATTAAACATTTTAAGACAAATACATTTTTTACATAAATTTTCTTTATTTTATGCATATATATATTTTCAGGCTTTAGTGGGTTTTTCTCCATTACCTGTTTTTACACAAAATTATGATTTATTTTTTATCCTACTTCTACAAATCTTGTACAAATTACTTGATTTTTTTGTGAATGTTCCATGGGGCTCTGTTAAGGACTGTACATATCACTTTCTTGATATCTTATCAGACAATTCAAAAAAAATAAACAATGCCTTAATTTTAGAGAAAATCATGTTGAAAAAATTATCACGGTGTAAATAAATTCATAATTTGAAAACAAATTCGAATATTTAGAAAGTGATATGACCAGTCCCACTAGTATAGGTCACCTACATTTTAGTGGATAAAAACTTTAAAAAAATCTTATATTGTTGGAGTAGCACGAAATATAAATTTCATTGTTGTAAAATGAGTAATTGTCAAATATTTACGTCCATTGTTAAAAAAAATTATTTTATATTTTTTTACATTTAGTTTTGGCAGTATGTTTACATATGTGCCAAATTTGAAGTCAATAAAATAATTATCAACAAAGTTAGAAGTTTCTCCTTAGTCCCCCCTTACCTAATCTAAAGTAAAATTATTCCTCCTAAGCTTTCGGCTCCGCTCCGGTTCCGGCTCCGGCGTGCTCCGACCTCTACGAAGCTGGTATTTGGTTGGGCAGTAGAGTATATAGGGGAGGTGGTATGTAATTGCAGAGGGAATTGGCGAGGTATAGACCTAGACCATAACGAGGGTACAATCAGTTCGAATATCAAGTAGCTAGATTGTTGAGATATACGTATCTTGTTAAATTCTCTCAATTTAGAAATATTGCGACGAGAATAATAGTTCTCGCGTTAACAAATGAAATATTGACACAGAGTAATTGAATGCACAGATGGAAACAACGTAGATAGCAACGTTCTATTATACTCTAGCATTAACAACATCTTAATTCTATTCCGATTCTGTAAAAATATCATTTAGGTATTTGCCGTTTCTTCTCAGATTATGAAAATACGTAAAACACATTATTAAGCCAGCGCAGCGAGCGTTATGTTTCTATGCGGTTTTTGTTTCAATTTTTGTTTTTCCCTGCACTCTGCCCAGGTCACATCGATCAACCAATCGAGCTGAAATTTTGCATACATACTAATGTCATTGCAACGGTCACATGTATAGTTTTTTTCACTAAATTCAGCCTAATCGGTGAACTCAAAGTTGGTTCAAATTACTCTATTTAAATATCAATGTACCGCCACTTGATCACTACATTGGAGTTTGTTTTCATTCAGAGTTTATAGACTGATGTTAACAAAGATGATGTGAGGAGCAAATAGAATGTAGTCGATACGCCGTAAAAAAACACTCCGTGTAAGATACTAGCAAAGTCTCTTCAACTGAAACAAAACAAAATAAATCTAAAAATTCAACACTGAAAAATAGTGAGATCAAAATCAAATATAATATGCATAAACTATAATGAAATACCACGTATTTCATACAATTGGGGTAAAATGATGTTTAAATGTTCAGACGGATTTGTCTTCAACCCTAGACGAAAAATATCAAGGGGGATACAAGATATCACGGCTTAACGTCCCTTTCGAAGGACGGTGTAACATTCTCCACAACCCGCGCCGCCCATCGAGAAAACAAGTAGGTAACTAAATACTAGGACTGAAACTATAAATGTTAGTAGATCGCTTCGTGTTCTTTTTCATTTGCATTTTTTTTTTGCCAAGAGAAAGAATCTCGTCCAATTTCCCATTTATGTCGAGTAATAAATTGTATTTTTGATGAATTGAGTTTCTCTATTCGAAATAAAGAAGCGATCCGTCATGAAAGAGGAATAGGTTGTTGTCACGTGATTAACGAACTTAAACGTAACAATGAATTTATAAATTAACTTCGCTTTGATTGTAATAAAGCTGTAGTACGTGGATCTCATCCATTGCGCCAATAAATCACAAAAGACTAAACTCAATGATTCTTTTAGAGTTCAAGAAGAAAGATAGAGTCCACGAAATCAATTAAAGCTTGTTGCCGTACAAAGCTTCGGAATTCGGATAGTGTTGATTTTATTTTCAATTGAAAACAGTTTACAAATAAACGCTTAACAAAGAATATCGTTTTTTTTATTATTAATGGTAAATGTAAATAATACAAATTGAAAGTGTGGTGGGGTGAGAGGGGTAAATTTCTAATTTTCACTTTGTCGCTTTTAGAAAACTTACTTTTTTGCACCCCGAGTATAATTTTGGAGGTATAGATACGCTGAAAACATTCAAGGCCTTGCACCTGTTTAAGGTAAGATTGTACGCCCCATACTAACAATGTTAATTTTGATTTTGTTTATGTACCTTTTCCTCAGGAAGTACTTGACCTACACGTTTGAATTTTTTACCATGTATTGAGGACATATGGACATCAATTTAAGTTCACTTTTGTTCAATTTGATGGTGCACTTCTCATTTAATAATTTGTCAGGGTCAAATATTTTTACATTGTCAAAATTTCAACATTTTTCAATACATTTTAATTTTTTATAACAATAAACAACAATGGTATTGCATTCAAAGTGGACTAATTTGTTCTAATATACTTGCTGAAGGTACAGTAAAAATTTCAGCTCATTATCTCCAATGGATTGCAAGAAAAAGGAACATGACCTTGAAAAAAATACAAAAGAGATAAACGCATTTGAAATATACCGAACAAGTTTCCATTGCATTTACTAATGCAGGAGACTCTTTTTCGACGAAAATATAGTAAATTAAAAATAACGTATTTAGATTGTACCTACAGCGATACACTTTCACAAAACGATTCAAATATAATTAAACTAATTAATTAAAAAATTAAAAAATTAATTCCCCCAAATTTATTTTTGAGTTCAATTTTACCAATTGCACGTCATTGTCATCAACAGAACATCTCTTCAAGGCTACATCCTCGACCCCACTGTGCGATTTGAAACACACAAAGGGCAGCCCGAAGAAGTGCACGAGGAGAAGAAGACCATATATGAGCCAACTATTGAATACTTTAAGGAGAAGTATAGTCTTAAAGACATTGAAGTAATTGGCTTGTGGGTCGGGGCTCGTGGCACAATTTCAGATTTCTTTGTTAAGTTTTGTAAACGTTTTAAGTTAAGTTCAAAGATCATTTATAATATGGTTTTATTGTCCCTAAAGGGTTCAATTCAAATATTTAGAAACCATTGTTACAGTAATTAGTTGTTGGTTAGATTTTCCTTTTCTGTTTAATCAAATCATTTTCATTTATGTTTTATATCAAATTAATGTAATATTTTATTTTATTTGTTGTTATTCTGTGTGTTTACAACCTTTATGTACAAAGGCAGACTTTATTTTATTATGAATAAAGATGTATTATTAAGAATTCTTACCTCTTTTATCAAAATTCAAGTTTATTTTGAAAAGCATTATTTAAAATTAGATACAATCATTTGTAGGTGCAATGTGTGCCGTTTACGTACTTCCGTGCTTCAATACTATCAATGCTTCACCATCAATATTTCAAACAAAAATCTAGTTTGCAGTTTCGAGGAAACCAAACTAAATCAAAAAAACTTTTATCAGCTTAAACGGATAAGCTTTGTACACAAATACAGGATACTCTCAAAATCCCACATCTGTAACCATTTGTAAAATTTCATTAATATGTGAATTTTAGCCTACACACATTTTCAGCTCGCATAAACAGTATATAATCGTGTTTGAGGTGAAGATGTGAGGGTTTTAGGGTATGAGGGTGTAAGGATGTACGGATATTAAGACAATTTTTCCAAGGCTTTACAATATTTAAGGGTGTATGAAAGGGTGCATATGAGGCTGTAATTATATATTGGCCTATCCCTAAGTTTCCGATCCATTCACTAATTATAGTGATTTAAGTTTCTATATAGTTGAAGATCAAACATTGTCGTTTCCCGAAAATGTACTTTGGGAAACTTTTGCTTCGGGCACAAGCGTGAATTAATCCTATTTAGTTGATCAAGTTCAACGTAGTGACAGATATTCGAGTGTAGTCAGTCAAGTGAATTAGTTCATCCAAAGAAGCTTCTTGATGTTACATAAAAATTATTTAACAGAGAGAGGGAGAGAGACAGGAACGGGGAAATTCCATCATTCACACGCGGGTTGTAAATGAGATCAACTATGCGGCACTTGCTTGGCTCGGTTTAGTGCAGCCCCATCCATCAGAGCACACTTTCTCAACTCAACGGATGTGAACATCGATGTGACAAGATATGTCAACCATGAGGCTTTTGCAGCCTAATCGATCATGAGATTTTATTTTCAATCGACTCAATCGATTCAAAATTGACCATCTCTGAACTTTCACTGATCTATTTAAGCTTAATTTCTAAATCGAAAAAATATTTTTGGCAGTCTAAAATAGTTATGTTTCTTTACACATATTCTTTGTTTCTTTACAATTCCCGACTATGCGGGAATTACCCGCATCTATATTACCTATACAAGATTTAAGATACATCATTTTAGATTTTATCAAGACTTAAATTGTGAAAAACAATTTATTAATTAAGGTACTTATTATATCTAAGGAAAGTGGGTGGTAACAATGTTTTTGTAATTATGGGATGGAACAGTCCTTCAAACTGACACAACTTTGATAGTAATCGAGAGGTCTTTAATAGTCTAACTGACTTGGGACATTTTATTATTTCGTCTGTCAAACGGTTTGTAATAAACGAAATACGAAAATATGTTAATTGAAGTATTTATACATTAATACTGGATAAATGCAGTTATAAACTTATGGATTATCTGGAAATTCATGTACACCCTACAGTCTCTTTGATAGCTCTATTTCATTACACCAATGTTGTGAACTACAGTACCTACTTAATATTACTTTTCCTAGGTTTACAAATTTCTAAAATATGTTTTCAATTTACGAAATGCGTTTACAAGAGAAATACAGATCTAAGAATAACAGCCGTGGGCCTACAGAAGTGTAGTGTCGGAAATGGTTTAGTATTACATATACGATACATGAGACTTGTATTGGATATCGGATCGGAATTCGGACACAAGATGTGTTTCTCTAGTTTCTAGCGGTTTGTAGAAGAGTCTCGAAAGTCAGAGACCTAAAAGTAGAATTCAATTTGTTACGACTGCTGAAACTGGCAAACGTTAACCTATAGGATCAGTTGCCAAACCGTAACTTAGTGAAGGGTGGCTCCAGTTGAAGTATCTAAACCACTCCAACCACAATTCCACTCCCACCCGTACAAGTACCGTAGTAGAATTTGCGTTATATTTCTCTTGCAATTGTGATATGTGGGCTTATTGGAAACAAAAACATAAGTGATGTCACCCATTCCGACATAAATGTGAATAAAACCACGTACTCTTCACTTTCGGGCAGAGAATATCCGATTGTTGAAAACGCATATTAGTAAAGCACGGCCGATTATAATATGGACACATTGATCATTTAAATCACAAGAATCACACTGTAATATTTTAGTTCGATAGTAAGGATTTCTTGAAGGAGATGAAACATAACATAATTTTGTAACTACAGTACGTCAACAAATAATATCGTTTTATTTCCAAGAATACAAAAAATGTACACATAGACTTTTATAAGAAAAAGTGTTTGGAAAATATATGCAATAGCAAGTCAGTAAAATACATAAAGAAGATTTGATACAACAACAAAAAACACAATGCTCTAGACAATGTGGGTACATGAACAGAGCTGAGTCCGACTACAAATTAAAATACGAATTTAACTAGAAACTAATAATATCTGCACCAACTATTATATTAACAGCATAATGAAATGCAAGAACTTAACCTATCACCCAGTATTACAAAATATTATCTTCCATAAATTCATTAATATAATAATAGCATTAATAGCATTTTGAGTTCAAATTTAAAGATTTTGGTATTAGCAATATATTTTAGTCTGTTTGGAAGTTTGTTATAGAATTTGGTATTGATATAGGTTGAGTTCTTTTGACATAGTGACAGATTATAACCCTTAACATGAATATTGTGCTTATTGCGGGTGTCATGGTTGTGGATAGAATTACTTACAACTTGTGATGCTAGATTTCTTTTAACTAGTGTAATTGCTTCCAGCAGATACAGACTGTAGAAGGTTAAAATGTTGTGCTTTTGAAAGAGCTCTCTGCAATGCGGTAGAATATTGTTTATAGCTCTAACCCCACACATTGCTCGAAGAGCTCGTTTTTGAATAACAAACAACTTATTTGTATTATAATTAGAAGACATGCCCCAAAATTCAATGCCGTAGCGTAGGTGTGATTCAAAGTATGAGTGATAAACTAGCTTCGCTGCTTTTAAGTCCGAAAGTGCTTTTATGCTTCTGATAGCAAAACACGCAGAATTTAGTTTACTTGAAAGATTTTTACAGTGTAGAGACCAGTTAAGATTTTCATCTAATATCAAACCCAGAAATTTCGTATGATGAACAGGAAATATTACACTCATATCATTTTTATTACATACATTTGTAACCCTTTGCAAACTCTTACTTTTCTGGATTGTGTGAAATTGTATAAAATTAGTTTTCTCTGAATTCAGAATCAATTTATTAGTTTTGAGCCACTTACTCGTATCCGAAATAGTTTTTTCAGCACTAACTATAAGTTTGTCGAAAGTAGAGTCCTTAATAAGTAAGCTGCTGTCATCAGCGAATAATTCAGCATTTTTTATGTTAAACGGCAAGTCATTAATAAAAATTATAAACAATAGTGGGCCTAGAATCGAGCCTTGGGGCACACCGCAAGTGATTTCAGCAGGATTTGACGAGTACGAACGTTCAATATTATTCTCATCTTCGGTTGATACGACTGTAATATGGGACCTGTCTTCAAGGTATGATTTCACTAGTTGCAGTGCACTGCCACGAAAACCATAATGCTTTAGTTTAATCAGAAGAATGTTATGATCAACACAGTCAAAGGCCTTGGTTAGATCACAAAAAACCCCAATATGGTGTTCTTATTATTATCAAGTTGTTTTATTTGAAAGCAGTGGCGTTTTTCGCACTGGCTCTGCAGAAATCGCCTGTGAGCTATCAGTCCACTCTAAATACTCACTCTCTTTGCATTTATCCAACTTTTTATCACTAATTGATAATTGAGATTTGATATACATTTCACCTTTATGCCCGCATAAAGTCAACCCCCCTTCCTCCCCCTGCAGACAACAATCTTCGTTTGCGATCGCTTACGTTACACATACGCTTAGACTTGAGAACAGGACACAGGATCAATACTTCTAAAGAGATAGGATAGGACTAAGATTACAACATTATTTCAAGATAGATTAAGAAGCGTAACTGATGTGTGATGGTCACAGATCGGTCAGGATGATGGAATAACCGAGGCTTAAAGCCTGGGCCTCTCACATGCCGGGCGAGTGCTCTACCAACAGAGCCACCCCGCTGCATGCAAGGACATTGGACATGCGAGCCAGTAAGCTACCGGTGGTCTGACAATACGTATTGACTATTCACTATATAACTCAATATCCAAGGAGAACACTACCCTTATCCCTTAACCCTTATCAGGTACTAAATAACCAATTGGTCGAACTAATAGGTAAATAATTCGAGTAAAATTATATATTTTATATTTATATTGTATTGCTAAAAAATAAATGTAAATATAATATCAAATCTGAGTAAAACAAACGTATTATATTCTTAGATGAATATTAATCTGAACTTGCTCAAACAAAATACATTAGAATTGACTTCATTTAGAAGATTTCCCCGACACGGGGGATAAACCTAACCTTATGTATTATCCACATTACAACGTCAGCCAAGTCAATTAGCTCTATACAATGACAAAGGATCCACCTCTCTAACTACATGCCCTCATAGATTATCTACTCGGTAACCTTATTCTAAGTCTCAATGATAATATTAGGAATCAGGTTAGTCAGTCTTTGTTCATAGATAAAATGATCCCTATCTGCTTACTGCAATAGTGACAACTTTCTATGGAGTTGTTGAGTAATTAGGCTCCACTGATCGAAGTGGCAAACTCATAGTTGCGGTTACAAGGGTCTAGACGGACCGAGGGGTATATAGGAGCCATTCGTAATGAAGATAAATGACTCTATAATCCAGTTTGAAAACAAAAAAGCTCGTAATATATTTTAAAGATCATGACACGCTTGTTTTGCTCTATATAGTATATCATCCATAAATCAATGCACGCAATATTGTGGTGTTGCGCTTTCACGGAGAAGCCTCTGGAAGGACCAACTTGTATAACGAAGAAGTTGAAATATTGTGGTTAGAGATGGGCTCCCTCCATAAAGCTAAACATAACATATTATATACATAATTACAGGGGGGCTCTCTGAGGTATAAACAAAATTTACAAGTACAGTCCTCTCCTCTCTTTAGGTAAATATAGTTTACAAAGTAGGATATAAAAGTGATTTTCGTCCTCCATAAGACGCATGATTGTCGAACGAGTCACGTGGAAGGTTGAGACGTTAGGTCTCAGGAGAACTCACGAGCGAGAGCTGGCAAGTCTCGGAGGACGTGGGTTGGAATCCTGACCCAAGTGTCTGCTGTCAGAACACACACGCAACAACTGCGATTCTTCATACAGTTTCGAGATCGACAATTCGATTAGATATTGTTTCATGTGAGTTCGATATGATATCGCCGCAATATTTCAAAGTTTAGGGTTAAGAAAGAAACCTATACGTTAAATTGTATTTATGCGTAATTATTAGTAGACCTATTCATAACACCATAAAAGTTGATTCGCAGTCGCTAGTCCGGAGCAAGTTGGCTCAGGCCTTGCTGTCCGGATGTCCTGGATTTACGTCCATCGACCGTCCTTCTGATGGTATTCGTTCAGTCGTGCGGAGATAGGCAAATGACGAGAAGGTTCTACAGGCCACGACCGCCTCCTTCTTCATCATGATGATTATCCCGACGTCTTACAACGACACTCCCGAGCTCATGAAGATGATGAAGAAGTGATTGGACCACACGACATTGTCTTGGCTCGAGCGAGGGGCTTGATCTCAACAGACGGATGAACGATGGAGATCCTATTGGCATGCATTTCCTTCAGGAGTTTACTTCGTGTTCAGAGAATTGGCTCCAGAGGATTTTCATTAGTCATCTTACACATAATACTGAAGACATATCATTCTGGAGGTCCTGTGGGGAGGGGGCCGGGGGGTCCATGTAGTTGGCCCGTACTTTCTGGGGGAAGGGGAGGGGGGGAGTGTTACGTTTTTGCTTTTGTGCGATTGTGCAAGTCTAATTTATGCACCCAAACAATTATGGCGGCATCAATAAAGTCATAAGGGTGCCGAGTGCTCTGACGCCAAAGTTCACATTTGGTTAAAATTTCAGATCAATCAGTTCAGCCGTTCAGAAGAAGAACCAATGTTAATTAAAAAATAACTTTCAGTTGATAAATCAGTCAACAGATGTATCTGCTCAACCGACAAATGTCAATGCGCATACCCAATGTTTAATGCGCATGCTCCCTGTCATGGTCCATGGATGGGACAAATTTTGGTATTGGTAAGGCCCAGTGTGCAGTGATTGTTTTTTTTGACAAAAAGTATGTTCATTGCCAAAGCATCATTATCAGTTATTCCTAATAATAAAATAAAATAATAATTATAATTATAAAAGTACTTAAATGAACCGTAAATAATTATTCTAAAGTAGCCCGAAGTGTGTGGAAGAGAAAAGTTAGTTCAGTGAGACATTTTGCTACGAGGAAGTGAAAATGTAAACTAGAAGGAAATAAGAAAATGGTTGAACAAAAAAATTCAGGTGAGCTTATTAGTTCCATCTAAAAGCAATTGTAGCGCTGAGCAACTGACAAAACTGTCTTGACGGCGGCCATTGGTCAATTTCATTGAATAGCCCTGAGTTGCCAGGCAGGGAACAGAGATGATCGAGCAGGTGGTGGTTTGGAAATAGGCGGTGGCAGCAACTTTGTCTGATATCTGAATCATCATCATCATCATCATCATCATCAGATGAAAAAAGCGGTCTAAGGGCCGGTCTTTCAATACTCTGCTAAAGTCTCAATTAGCTGTTAACAGTTAGTTAGAATAAAACTCTGTATTTCAATTGGTTGTTGCCATGACAATACAGTCCTAATCAACCACTTAAAAGTTAGCAGAGTATTGAAAGACTGGCTCTAAGAGTCAGTTTTTCAATAACTTGCTAACTTTTAAACAGTCGATTAGGACTATATTGCCATGGCAACAACCAATTACAATCCTGAAATTACCGCTTAAAACTTAACTACTGGCTTAGCAGGGCAATAAAAACCGGCCCTATTAAGATTTACATGGCCCTCTAGTTTGAAAACGGCATGACGAATTGTTGTCTAAGTATGATAATGTGGTTCAGGTCAATAGATCAAATTAAGACATTTCACACCAATGTGAGATTTTCCATTGTTGAGCAGTTGGCCGATGCCTGCTCCAGCCTTTAGATATATTAAGTTTGGAATTTAAATATGGCTGGCGTAGAGTGACCGCTCCACTAGATAAGTACACCCATAAATGAACATTTACTTCCTTTAATTGCCAGTAATGACGACAAGGGTGTCAATGTTAAAGCCAGAGAGATAGCAATAATAAAAAAAAAAAAAAAAAAAAAAAAAGCAAGAAAGAAAATAAATAAATAAATATATAAATAAATGAGTAAGGCATATATTGACGAGATGTCAACAAATTCGGGGACTGGAAAGTTTCTGGGAGGGGAGGGAGTTTTATAGTGCCAGCTCGATTGGATGACTTCTGTAATGCATAAGTATCTAGTTTTAACATCATCAGATATCGCCGAATAAGCAAGTCAACTCGAAGAAAATTTCTATGAACAAAAAGAAACAAGTAAAGTCACCTCAAACCAGTTTGGAAGAGATTTTAGGGGTTTAGGGGGACTGTTGCATTAGTTTTCATGGGAAAAAATCTTTCAAGAGTATTTGTGATTTGTGGTTTGTGATTATTATTTTGAATTTTTTGTGTATTTGGTTTTCGTATTTTTGTGGTTAATTCTTTCATCGCACATATTTGGCCCACCTTACGCTAATTTTGTTATAAAGTCTTGGTATAGTAAGTAGGTCGATTCTCGCTATACCTATTTGCAGGTTTCCATTGATTTCCACTCAGAATTTGCACAATGGAGCTTGACAATCAGCAAGTGCCTGTGTTGGCAGGTTGTACATTTAGAGATGAGCCAGGTATCAAGCCAGGGGCTGGAAGGGCGATTTGTGCTTAGCTGTGCATTAATGCTAAAGGGTTAAGATGTACAGATCATAAAACACGGCCGGCTGCTTGTTTGTAAATGTCTTGAGCTTGAGCCACTGACAATGGATGAATGGCAATTGTCACTGGATACGGCGTTTGGCGATATAGGTAAATTGCGAAAATCGATCTACATAATAATATTGCAAATCCACTACCGTTATTATTACGTAATCAGAATGAACGTGATTTAAGACTGGAGTCTCTCACCCGACATCTACTCAGTTGCCATCTTCGTCTAAGGATGAATAATACTGTTTCATACAGAATCTGAAAGTATAGTGGAGTTTTTCTCTCTATACCTAAGTCGGCAAACGCGGTATCCAGTCAAAGACCATTCATTCATTGTCAATGGCTCAAAAACATGACACTTTCTAACAAGCTACAGGTTCGTCTACAGGCTGTGTTTTATGATCTCCAAATCCTAACCCTCCCCTGTTGTCAAATATGGTCAAATGTTTCTTAGAATATGGAAAGAGGTAGGACATCTTTCTAAGCCTCTCAAAGGTGTGGTATTTGGCATCAATGCACAGCTAAGGAAAAATCACCCTCCAGCCCCTGACTTGATACCTGGCTCATCTCTAAATTTACAACCTGCCAAAACAAACACTTGTTCCTAGTCAAGCTCCATTGTGCAAATTCTGAGTGGAAATCAATGGAAACTTTCAAATAGGTATAGAGAGAAAAACTCAACATTAGATACAGAATCTAAAGTAAAATCTGTATGAAACAGTATTATTCATCCTTAGACGAAGATGGCAACTGAGTCTGAATCTGATGGCAACGGATTTTAAGTAAAATCTGTATGAAACAGTATTATTCATTATTATTCATACAGATTTTAAGTAAAATCTGTATGAAACAGTATTATTCATCCTTAGACGAAGATGGCAACTGAGTAGATGTCGGGTGAGAGACTCCAGTCTTAAATCACGTTCATTCTGATTACGTAATAATAACGGTAGTGGATTTGCAATATTATTATGTAGATCGATTTTCGCAATTTACCTATATCGCCAAACGTCGTATCCAGTGACAATTGCCATTCATCCATTGTCAGAGGCTCAAGCTCAAGACATTTACAAACAAGCAGCCGGCCGTGAACATTAGGATCATTTCGTGTAAAAATACAAATGTTTGAACTATATAGATATTATATTTCACAGATATATTTCACATTATATTATATTAAATACACATTGTATTTATATTTGATTTGATCTATATTTGAAATTTAATTTTCCACCTATAGACGGCAAATGTTTTCCTTATGTATTTGCGGCGATTGATACTGGTTCAACTGCGATGTTTGTATAGCGCTCAACCGTTCCAACGTGCGAATCAAATACAGAAAAAAAAAACTTGTAATGAAAGAATAAAATTACTCGCGATAAAAAGATAATAGAAGATTCAAAACGTTGTTTTTGAAAACAAGTCGTATTTTTGAGGTGATGTATATATAGTATGTATATCTAGTCTCTCAAAACGAGCGAATACCGCAGAAAGCAGATATCTTTTTCAACAGTTTAAAGTTTTGATGTGTTATATCCTAGGAAATAAGTTATTGGTTTACTTCGTTTAGTTGGAATTCGTGTTTTTCTGATTGAGCTGGGGGGAATCGCAAAAGCGCAGACTAAAGAGTAATCAAATCTCAACATTTAAGTTTGCTCAGTCGAAAAGGGCATGAAACGAATTGAATTTCCATTCCGTCCCTTCTTCCTTTAACCTCGCCTTCCACACGTTCAGCTCACACCAACGCCTTCTTTCATCGTTGTTCTTACTCGGTTTCATTTTCTCTGTTGCCGGTTTTTCCTGCAGTAATGAAAAGAATATTGGCTGGGCACATGTTTTACACTGTGATTTTCTGAACAGAGTACTAATGCTATCTATCGAAAGTTTCATGTCTTCATTCTCGACGCTGAATCTAAAATAGATTTCGTTGAGATCTGCTTTTGTTTAAAGTAACATTCAAGCGACTGAAATGTACTCTTCAAGTCTGATATCTCAATAGCTACAGCTACAGAGTACTTTTTAACTCTGTTTACTTTGCAATTGGCAGAAATTATCCAAACATGAAGATTTTGTTTATTATTCACACAACAAAAACATTATTCACATTTGTTTATACATTTTACAATGTATAATTGCTTCAGCTGCATAACTTTTAGTTTCCTTTTAAAAGAATTATTTTTCTCCGAGTTTGTGATAGTTTCTGGAATCTTGTTCTAGACATGTCGTCACACTTATTGGTCATACTTTCCCAGGTTTGGACGTCAGGACAACCTGTGGGTAGAACATTAGGATCATTTCGTGTAAAAATACAAATGTTTGAAATATATAGACATTATATTTCACAGATATATTTCACATTATATTATATTAAATACACATTATATTTATATTTGATTTGATCTATATTTGAAATTTAATTTTCCACCTATAGACGGCAAATGTTTTCCTTACGATATTTGCGGCGATTGATACTGGTTCAACTGCGATGTTTGTATAGCGCTCAACCGTTCCAACGTGCGAATCAAATACAGAAAAAAAAACTTGTAATGAAAGAATAAAATTACTCGCGATAAAAAGATAATAGAAGATTCAAAACGTTGTTTTTGAAAACAAGTCGTATTTTTGAGGTGATGTATATATAGTATGTATATCTAGTCTCTAAAAACGAGCGAATACCGCAGAAAAATCATCATATTATGAAAAACGTAAAGTGAATTTGATGTTTAAGTAAGTGAAAAAACGAGCGGCTATGTTGGTTTGGCGAAGAGTTCTTTCCTGTATAAGATCAGGTAACTTGCATGTGAAAACTGAAAAGAGGGAACATTTGCAACTCAAAGCGTTTCAAGCGTAATTTGCATATCAATGGTTGTACGGTGTATGGCGCGAGCAAGTGCTTAGAGGAGGCGACGTGGTATACACTATACTAAGCGCGGCGCCTTCCAGCTAACTTTGGCCAAAGATAAGGGACTGGGAGGACATTCTCTGGCAAAGAATGCCACCTTAACAATGTACCCCGCTTGTGATGATGACGCCATGGGATCATGGGCTCACCCCCGCAAACCTACTAGAGGCTAGAGGAAAGAAAACAATGGTGACTTCCCTCAGAAAGGAATTACTCTAGCTAATAAGAAATGATGGTGGCAAGGTAGGTTAACCTTGTATTAACATAATATGTTTAAACTTGAAACGAAAACCATAAAAAATAATGAAACAATAATATGTATTTTGAGAATTTCTCAAGATAAAATGGCCAAAGTAAAATGGAAATATTCCTTGCCATTCCAGGGAAAGGTGCCCTGAGAACTCGAAAAGATGATATTTTTTAATTTCATTAAAATTTAAATGAATTCTATTCCGATGTGAATCGGATTTCACATGGTCCAATCAACGCAGGCATGTTTGTATCGTTAATCAACGAACTTAGCTCGGTTACATTCTACTTTGTAACGATATAGAGCACACAGGCTTTGAGCGGGAGCTCCAGAACAAGTTCCAGATAGGTATAGAGATAAGATCTGCCCCCTTCATTACATGTCTCCCATAATACACCAAATCAATACTAAATCCCACACACAAAAAGCTTCTAAAATGAATGCCAATTGCATCCATCAATACACCTAAAGGATTGAGATCTAAAAGGATGGCCACAGCAACATTTTGATGGTTCATGTAAATCAATACTAAATCCCACACACAAAAAGCTTCTAAAATGAATGCCAATTGCATCCATCAATACACCTGCAAGGATTGAGATCTAAAAGGATGGCCACAGCAACATTTTGATGGTTCATGTGTATTACTGCAGGTTTATTTCATTTCAAGATCAGGCACGTTGTTGGTTTAAAGTGTAATGCTTTTGGTTTTTAGTAAACTCAATGTAATATTGCAAGTTTATAAAGGGAGCGAGTTAGTTTGTCAAAATTTTCATTTCATTTTACTTAGAATTCTCTCAAACTTGATTACCTACTTCAAAAAAGTTTCGTTTATCGTGTTTCACTATTGCCTCTGACAGTATCACGATTCAACTTCACCTAACCGTTTCATTCCACACATGTTTAGTTATCAACAAAATATTCGTTTAAAAATTATTAAAGAAAAGGAAACACAACGCATAATGCATCATATTGATAAGCACAGTTCTAGTCAGTCAGTTCACCGAGGTTAAGCAACATCGGGTGCGGTCAGTACTGGAATGGGTGATCGAGCGTTCAAGTTGCTGTTGTTGTATGTACTGGAGATTGGGGCGTTTGGAGTTAGCTTGACGACCTCCCTCCACCTGTTATCAGTCTCTCGACGGTGCGGGCTGAGGAGGTCCGTGCTGCAAATGTTACACCGACATGAAGGCGACTTCAATCCGTCCTGTATATTAAATCATCACTAGTGAGTGGACAACCACTTATTCCTCTAAGCTAGTGAAATCCCTGATTGTGTTGATGATATAACCTATAATCTACACCTGATATCAACACAGTGGACGTTATTTCACAGAATGTCACAACTCTTATAATATGTTTTCCGCTGAAAGTAGTTGATATTTCAACTTTACATTTTTAAGAATGGCGACAATGATGGAATATCATATTAAATACCTTGTTAAATGCATTTTTCTCGCACTTGCCTACAAAGTTTGAAACTTTCAATAAACGTTCGTTATTGTATTATCTTCAATAATATTGAAAATTAGATGGGATACCTGAACTAAATTCTGAGATATTCACAGTTGAAGTTTTACTATTGTTGCATAATTTAACATTGGAAGTGTTAAAAATGAGAACTTTCGATTTTAATTTAAAATATGTTCCCACGGTGAGAATAATAACAAGCAAGAACTAAATCAGAGGTAGAATACATATTAATTGGAACACAATTTCATCAAGAAAATGTAACCAAGTTGAACTAATTAAAAATATATTCGACATAATATTGGTACTCATTTTCTTGTATTCTCAAAAGAACGATACAAATATATTGTTCAAAGATGAAACATTGACTTCCAAAATTGATTGTAGTTTCATGAAAAAAAATCATTAAAATTATTTCAACATTAACTAGCCACAAAACTTGGCAAATTTAAAAATTTGAACTAATCACTTCCCACATTTTAGTATTGACTTGCGTTGAGGTCAATGTTTTCATCTAAATCATCGAGCCCCCTTAAATTTCACGCAAAGAAATGTGAAGAGAACGTATGTAATGCTCGAGGTTCAGTGCGGGTTCTGTCGTACTTACAGCTAGCTCACCGGCGTAATTCTGTGCTACCTTTAGGCATGGTTCAGTAGTATAGTGATAACAATAACAATAGGTAACTAGCATTCACATTTTGAGTTGTAATAGCAAAAATCATGGAACATTACGTAAAATAATCGAGTTTAGTGCATTGTATATTTAATGGAGCTTAGTTTTCAAATCACGGTAGATTATGAAATTCCCTTGCATATTACACATAGCGTACATACAAATTACTGTTCTGGAACGTTAGGTTTTGATTAACTGTTTTTAATTAGTGTATAGGGAGCTTATATCAATACCGATCCGATGACTTATAGTCATTAAAATAATTACTTATCGATAGTAGAATCGATATTCTATGTTAACTAGCAAGTAATATATAAAATTTACCGCCGTTCCAATCTGAAGCTCAAATTGTTTTTGCTCGAAAGGATCCGTTAGTCCATTTGCTTTCGTGATAATTGTCAAGAGTAGTAAATCTTGTGTCCACCGCTGTGTGTATCAGAGGTCACATCGTAGTCACATTAAGAGGGCTTGGTAGTGAGCGTGGCCTTGACGAGTTTTTTAATCGATTTTTATCAATATCTTTTTCCAGTGTAATTGATAACAAAATAGGGCTATGGACGTGAATTCAGAACAATTCACTGAAAATAATTTCATGGGTTGGAATAAGCTATTAGTTTTATTGTGTCCAACAGGTGTTTAGAACCCGAAAATTACTTAATTTTCGGGTTCTAAACACCTGTCGGACAAAATAAAACTAATAACTTATTCCAAACTATGCAATTATTTTCAGTGAACTGTTCTGAATTCACGTCCATAGCCCTATTTTGTTAACAATTACACTGGAAAAAGATATTGATAAAAATCGATTGAAAAACTCTTCAAGGTCAAACTCACTACCCAGCCGTCTTAATGTAATTAGCTAAGCTCGAATTCATCAATATTTGAACATTCTTTTATTTCTAACAAACTTGATAACTTTTCACAATACTATTTTGCATCTTTAGGCATACGAACAATCTCCGTGCCACTGCTCGAATCCATGGAATTCAGAGAGTTCAGTAACATTCAGAAGTAAGTATCCACCACATACAGAAACATCCAGCAGTAGTACTGGGGTCCACATCAGCAGAGGTTGAGTCACAACAGTCGCAGTGTAAATTCACATACATTGTAAATTAAATTAAATTGTCTTCCACTATTTTTCAACATGCAATGAAATAATACAACTAAATGTCATAAATTGAGCACTTCTTAAGTCAACAACGGAAATATAAGAGCCTCCAAACAGTGTTCGTCTCACTCTAGTGTCAGTAAACTACCCTTCCCGGAGGCGAATATGCTTCTGGCAAGGACTTCGTAAATGGGAGAAAAAATTATTTTTATAAAATTCCAGTTTTAACTTTTTTGAAGTGAAATAAATGGTTGATCCAGCTAGATTATGTTTATCGTGTATTCGTAGTAGAGCGAGAGTAGAGACGGTTGTCTCACTCCTATGCCGATAACATTGACCGCAGTGAAGCCTTTTCAGACCCTGTGTTTGTGGAAATCTGGCTGTCGCGGGTGATTTGAGCGACGTCTATAGCGTGAAGAGTGAACTACTTGATGACCAATCTCTGACGATGGCTCAACCGCTAATTCATAGTTTGCACTTGATGTGCCTGCTGGCACGCAGAATAGCTGCTTTTTTGACAATATTTAATAGTTTTTATAGTTTATTTGATAGTTTAATTGTAAATTGCTGATATAAAACAAAAGAAGATCGTTCATAGCATATAAATGCAACGACGGCTCAATGGGTAAATGTAATAGTTAGTTAATATTTTTACCGGTAGTAGTGATATATGTGCGCTAGCGCTGACCCCGACAGCCAACTCTTCTCATGTCGAAAAGGCTTCACGTATATTGGTGGAGTGAGGATACCTCTGCTATAGTGTTATTGCATATATCTTATGTATCTCTCTGCCGTGTGTATACTAAAGCTGGCTTTCCATGCTCCGTCATCTTCCGTCACCGTCCGACGAAAACGACCACGTGACCCGTCTCGACCAATCCCTCGCCGTCCGAGATTTTTGGGGATGGCTCTGATTGGTCGAGACGGGTCACGTGGTCGTTTTCGTCGGACGTTGACGGAATATGACGGAGCATGGAAAGCCAGCATTCCACTTCTAAATCAGAGTTTATTTGTATAAAATAAGTAAGTTATTTGAATTTTTGTCACAGTCAATTTTCGTCCCATTTACGAAGTCTTTGCCAGAAAAATTCTCGCTTCCCGGAGTCCATGCCATGCCATGATGTCTGCAGCGGGATACTTTCTCACATTTCACCTTTCCATCAGATTACCTCACACTAAGGCAAAGGTTCGAGGACTTTTGCTTTCGCGTGTGGATACAGTGTTAGAAATACTGCGAGGTAAGCCTCTTACACGTATCACCACCTCCCGGGGCCTCATTCACGTACATTTTGATAACTCTCAGTTATACTGGGAGAGACAATATAATACCCCTATGTTAAATGTCAACAGCCAAAGAGAAAGTTCAATAATGAAAAGAAGACAAAGCATACCGATCTTCAAATTGAAATTGGGATGAAGTGGGGCATGAAGACAAGTGTTGTCCCTGTTGGCATTGGTGCAACTGGAGAAATCAGCAAGAACTTCCACATTTGTTTGAAGAAAGTTACTGGCTCACATATTCCATGACTCAAAAGACAGCGATATTAGGAAAAACTTATTACGTTGTCAAGCTGACTTGACCAATGGCGGGAGAGCAATGTGATGGCTCCGAAACAAGGTTAATTGTAATACAAGTGTAGGTATTATTATGGTCAAAATCTATTTAAAATATCTTTTATTTTCACCAATCCACACTCTAAAAAGCATAAAACTGTTTTGATAATTTTTTTTTTAGTCGGGCTTAACGTCGCACTGTTCTGCATCGAGGCTAATGGCGACGGATGAATGATTATGAGGATGATTGGAAGATGATGGCGAAGTGTAGGTAAGGATGGATGGTGGGAAGGAGGCGGTCGTGGCCTATTAGTAGGGTACCTTCCCAGAATTTGCCTATCGACTGAGGAAATACCACGAAAAAACCCCAGTCAGGAAGGACGGCCGCGGGAATCGAACCCGGGCCTCCGGAATACAAGTTGAGATGTTTTGATCAATGAGAGCAGAAAATATTTAGAGAGAACCAATATTTTCACATTGGCCACGCCATCCAGCCGGTCTCCAGTAGTCCTGCGGCCCTAGTGTTGGTGGGAACACCCACCCCCTGACCCCTCGTATGGATGGAACCAGCGGACAGATTATTATTTATCATATTGAGCCTATAAGGAGATATGTACTCCATGGGTTATTTCAAAATCTAAAGATGCACCTAAAGATTTACTTGCAATGCAAGTGCCTTTCAAGTTTGAAACTTTCATGCCCCTGGTGGCAAATATAATAATTACATCAAGCTGAAATCCGCGTTTTTATTAGTTATTGCATTAGTTCTGTACATCTGCAAAGTTGAAGATCTGTAGCATACTTAGCACAATTGTAGTTTTTTCGTATTTTTTATCAATGTATTAAGCAACTTTAGAGCAACACACTGATTGGTCAAGAGCAATTTTATTCAGTAAATGAATGATTTTCAAAAAACAAGTAAGCCATTTAGTTCACAATGATTTGAGGCACCTTTCTGGTAAATTTAAAAAGTATTACATCAATTGGGAATGTGGCAGTAATCTCAAGTACTTCAATGTTCACAGAATGTGGTGCATCCGGTGTAATACTGAACGAACTGTTAACAAAGCTAAATGGCATATATTTGATATTGATGTATTGCCTGAGATGTGTACCAAAGACTGGCATAAAAAGTATTTGTATAGGTTTGGTATTTTCTGATTTACAGCGATATTACTTGGCTATTTTCTGTTTCAAACATTTTGACGTCAGCATCTTTAAATAAATCAGCATGACGTCAGAACTTTTCCTATTGGTCAAAAGTATCATATAATGCGTTATTTTTTGGAGTTTTGTGAAGCCAACCATACGAGATGATTCTTCTAGCCATTTTTATTTTTCCCCTAGTCGAAGGACTATTAATGTGCCCCCGAGAGTACTCCTACATTATAACGCAAATTATAGTGTTAGCACTCTTATTAGTATTCGGGTACCATAAAAACAACACGTGAAAAAACGACTACATCTCAAAACGACTTGGAATGTAAAAATCGAAATCGAAAAGTTTGAAAGGGACAAAGTCAATTTATTTTCACATCATCAATAATCGTGTATATTGTCAATCAAATTAATATTCAGAACGACGAAAAGAACACACCATAGATACCTCACTAAGTTCTGGACGCGGCCGCCAAATGACTTGGTTTGAGGTATTTCGTGGGTTGTCATCCAATTGTTACGTGTCAGGTCGGGATGTCAAAGTTTGGTAATTACTAATTAGTTAATTAACGTGTAATTGTTGATGATTCGTATAGATGATCGTCTGAATCCATTGACACTAGTTAAATATTTAAATATTAATGGTGGGATGCTTTTGGCGCAAATATGCCGATAAAACTGCAGAATATTATGTACATATATTATGAAATGTCCTGTGAAGAAGTTTCCTCATAAAAATGTATAAAGCTATTGCTCAGTCAATCATGCAATGTGGCATTCTGGGTTGGGGTGGGACTGGTATCACCATTATTGAATCTTGACAGAATATTAAAAGATTGTTAATGTCTTCCTTTCTTCGGTACTCCATGGTTTGTTTGTGTTGGCCCTAAAAAGGGCCGTTCACAATCACGACGTTTCGGCAGAGCTGGTCCTGCCAACTAAACTAAAAGATTGTTTTTAACAATTATTCTTAAAAGAACTAATTATTTTTCTACTGCTATTCCGTTACTCATGCTATGGATATTACAGGCAATAGATATTATGGATATTATTACCTTATGGCTACAAGTTTAACCCTAATTTCATATAAAAAGAATAAGAAAAAAGGACAACATCATTTAGACTACTTATTTAACATAAAATATATTTTTTTTTTATATTGTTTCTCGATTCATTAGTTTGGATTTAGTTACAATAAATACTCTCTTCTTAAAAGTTTTACAAACTGTATTTTTTATTAGAAATCTCTATATTTCACCCTCTTTTTTTAGTAGGCTTCATCAGGAGTTTGACAGGTAAAAACAAACAAATATCAATTGAAAAACATTTTCCAACAAGCTTACAAAAAATCAAAACATTTCACAAAGAATCCACAAGGTACAATAGAGTCCAACAGTTGGTTTTTCTATTGAACCTTGTGGATTCTTTGTGAAATGTTTTGATTTTTTGTAAGCTTGTTGGAAAATGATTTTCAATTGCTATTTGTTTGTTTTTACCTGTCAAACTCCTGATGAAGCCTACTGAAAAGAGGATGAAATATAGAGATTTCTAATAATTGTAGAGAATGAAACAATTTATTATAATTAATAAAAATACAGTTTGTGAAACGTTTATGAAGAGAGTATTTATTATAAAATATTTAATTTAATTCCGAAAATAAACTACAATTTAGAAATATTTTCACGAGGACCAAGAAGACGTTAAATTTTGTGTTGGAATTCCTCATCATTTCCCGATTGACATTGATTGACGTCAATGCAACAAGATCTGCAACTCGAGAAGTATTGAGTACACAGTTCGTCGAGATTCGAGAAGCGGCGGTGTCTAACATCGACATCGACATTGTCTTCGACATTGTCTTCGACATCGTCATCGTCATCGACATCGACATCGTCATCGACATTGTCTTCAACATCGTCATCGACATCGTCATCGACATCGACATCGTCATCGACATCGTCATCGACATCGTCATCGACATCGTCATCGACATCGTCATCGACATCACACAGTAGCCGTGCTAACTAATGTTCTAGTTAAGGCCGGTCGAGAGGATCGATCGTGTCGTGGAGAGGTCCCCACAAAGAAGCGGATCTGAGGCGTAGCCCCGGAAAATTTTGGTGTTATTATACTTGATTGAATTTGGTGCACTTTTATTCGTTTTCGCACCGATTTTTATCTTTCTTTTGATTTTAAAACGAATGTACCTACTTTTGCTAATTGTTATATGCAAGGTTGTTGAACGTACTGATCTCAGAATAAATATAGTGAGCAATAAATTAAGATATTAATTAAAAAGTACCCGAGAGGGGGTTCGGGTGAAAAGCCCCCGAGAAAATTTTCTATCAAAGACATAGGGTTTGGTGCAATTTTGAGACAAACTGCGTCCAGTATAAGAATTCTTTTTGATCCCAATTAAAAACAAATTAAAAATAAATGAACAACAAAGAAATCCCACATATGCCACCATTTGAAAAAGAGATATAATATCTCACTTCTCTTCCTAAGCTTGCAACTTTTTCCCGTGTGTATAGACAATGTATTTCTAGCTAGCTGTCTGCTTCTTATAGTATTTTTTTTATTATAGCCGTACCTATTTACAGACAAAGCCGGCGGGCCGCATCAAAGAACGTCGGGCCTAGTTGCTCAATAGCGGAGGAACTGTATACAAGATTCTAGCTGTGTAAGTGTCGACGCGGACAGTCACACGCTACCCAGAGCTCGAGAATGACGAGAGAGTTGAGGAAGGACGTGCAGGACACCAGAGGTGGCAGGACGTGCAGGACACCAGACTTTAAAGTCAATTGTAGTAGCGAACCAGTCACAACTCTAGGTCAAATATTTGTGTTGTTTACATTTTTTTAAATTCTTAACTGTTAAACTGATTTTGGGCTTTCTCATATAATTTGCACACTAGATATTGTTTCCCTGATCCCATGTAAAGCGAATGCCCCTTTGCGTGAGCTTAAGAGAGCTTGATAACAATGGTGGGGCCCCGGGCATTGATCCCGGTCCCTCTCACACCCCAAGCGAGCGTACCAAGCATATGAGTACGAACTATCTTTGTGTCTGCTCTTGCACGTCGGCGGCAAGCATCTCGTCCATCAGACGGCGCCTCCACACTTGCATTGGCCTCATTCTGCTTGTGCATTGTCCTTCATTAACATTTAGTAGCCATGTTATTAATCCAATTGGTACTGTGTATTTTGTAAAATACTACATTTTGTATTGAATTACAAATGCCAAATTAACTTTTTAAGCTAGGTGTGTGTAATTTGCTCCCGAATGAAGATTTAAAAAATAAGATCTACACGTCAGAGTGATGAATCTATGAGCATGAAACATCCACATATTAATATATTAAGTTGATATTCCTTGCATTTTACAATTTCACTCCTATAGATCAAGTTTCCTGGTGGTAAATAAAAAGCATTTCGTAACTGTCGGTAATTATAAGTACATGAAAATTGTTTTTGATCTATAAATAATCGTACCTAATAATATAAATCATATCAATTTACGATGCATTAACCATTTAATTTTAATATGATAATCTGGATATGTTCCTTTTAGGACATTTATTTATTAGGTTATTGTATACGTCTATAATTATTTAACACTAGCTCGAAAAGTTCGGCGGAATAAATTTTAATCGGAAAATAACTTACAAGCAATTGCAATTGTATCTTTGTTCTTCAGCTCAACAAAATAGCGATTAGAAATCTTAACATATTGAACGTCTAAATCAGGGGTCGGCAATCTTTTTTGTTGAAGGAGCCAATTTCCCAAAATTTAATAAATTAGATAATAATTGTATTAATTATAATAATAAGTAATAATAAGTGTGGTGGCCAACGTAATATTGTTGTTGCCTTAAAATCATTTGCACATTTTTTACCTGCTGTTATAGTGGAAAAAAGGCAAGAAAGATATATATAGATAATAATGGGAGCCGCAGTATAGGCAATCAAATATAATACACCGAAAAAAATAAATTGAATGAATAGTTTCTTTTGATATTTGACGAAACCCCCAGTTATTGCTCCGCAGGGCGATTTTTTCAGAATTTCAACAATTTAAAAGTGATTCTCGGGGGACTCTAAAATGACCAAACTTAATTAAATAACCTTGCCATTGTTGCCCCGCAGTTTTTTTTTTCGAATTTTCAAATTTTTTGATTCCAGATCTTTATTTAAATTATAAAGAGCTATTCAAGAAACACCAAGGTGCCGCAGGTTGCCGAACCCTGGTCTAAATGGCTGATCATTACAAAGAAGTAAAGTATGCATTAGGTTGTGTCATTGACAACAAGTCATTCGTAAGCCACAACACGGCAACTTGTGAATCAACTTGCTTGCGTCGAGGATGCTGGGGGTGGGGGTGATAGGCAACTTATTTCAACTCGATGCACTGGGGGTGGGGGTGATAGGCAAATTATTTCAACTCTTAGCACTGGGGGTGGGGGTGATAGGCAACTTATTTCAACTCGATGCACTGGGGGTGGGGGTGACAGGCAACTTATTTCAACTCTTAGCACTGGGGGTGGGGGTGACAGGCAACTTATTTCAACTCTTAGCACTGGGGGTGGGGGTGATAGGCAACTTATTTCAACTCGATGCACTGGGGGTGGGGGTGATAGGCAACTTATTTCAACTCTTAGCACTGGGGGTGGGGGTGATAGGCAACTTATTTCAACTCGCTGCACTAGGGGTGGGGATGACACGCAACTTATTTCAACTCTTAGCACTGGGGGTGGGGGTGACAGGCAACTTATTTCAACTCGATGCACTGGGGGTGGGGTGATAGGCAACTTATTTCAACTCGATGCACTGGGGGTGGGGTGATAGGCAACTTATTTCAACTCGATGCACTGGGGGTGGGGGTGACAGGCAACTTATTTCAACTCGATGCACTGGGGGTGGGGGTGACAGGCAACTTATTTCAACTCGATGCACTGGGGGTGGGGGTGATAGGCAACTTATTTCAACTCTTAGCACTGGGGGTGGGGGTGACAGGCAACTTATTTCAACTCTTAGCACTGGGGGTGGGGGTGACAGGCAACTTATTTCAACTCTTAGCACTGGGGGTGGGGGTGACAGGCAACTTATTTCAACTCGATGCACTGGGGGTGGGGGTGATAGGCAACTTATTTCAACTCGATGCACTGGGGGTGGGGGTGACAGGCAACTTATTTCAACTCTTAGCACTGGGGGTGGTCGGGCTTAACGTCGCACTGTTCTGCATCGAGGCTAATGGCGACGGATGAATGATTATGAGGATGATTGGAAGATGATGGCGAAGTGTAGGTAAGGATGGATGGTGGGAAGGAGGCGGTCGTGGCCTATTAGTAGGGTACCTTCCCAGAATTTGCCTATCGACTGAGGAAATACCACGAAAAAACCCCAGTCAGGAAGGACGGCCGCGGGAATCGAACCCGGGCCTCCGGAATACAAGTTGAGATGTTTTGATCAATGAGAGCAGAAAATATTTAGAGAGAACCAATATTTTCACATTGGCCACGCCATCCAGCCGGTCTCCAGTAGTCCTGCGGCCCTAGTGTTGGTGGGAACACCCACCCCCTGACCCCTCGTATGGATGGAACCAGCGGACAGATTATTATTTATCATATTGAGCCTATAAGGAGATATGTACTCCATGGGTTATTTCAAAATCTAAAGATGCACCTAAAGATTTACTTGCAATGCAAGTGCCTTTCAAGTTTGAAACTTTCATGCCCCTGGTGGCAAATATAATAATTACATCAAGCTGAAATCCGCGTTTTTATTAGTTATTGCATTAGTTCTGTACATCTGCAAAGTTGAAGATCTGTAGCATACTTAGCACAATTGTAGTTTTTTCGTATTTTTTATCAATGTATTAAGCAACTTTAGAGCAACACACTGATTGGTCAAGAGCAATTTTATTCAGTAAATGAATGATTTTCAAAAAACAAGTAAGCCATTTAGTTCACAATGATTTGAGGCACCTTTCTGGTAAATTTAAAAAGTATTACATCAATTGGGAATGTGGCAGTAATCTCAAGTACTTCAATGTTCACAGAATGTGGTGCATCCGGTGTAATACTGAACGAACTGTTAACAAAGCTAAATGGCATATATTTGATATTGATGTATTGCCTGAGATGTGTACCAAAGACTGGCATAAAAAGTATTTGTATAGGTTTGGTATTTTCTGATTTACAGCGATATTACTTGGCTATTTTCTGTTTCAAACATTTTGACGTCAGCATCTTTAAATAAATCAGCATGACGTCAGAACTTTTCCTATTGGTCAAAAGTATCATATAATGCGTTATTTTTTGGAGTTTTGTGAAGCCAACCATACGAGATGATTCTTCTAGCCATTTTTATTTTTCCCCTAGTCGAAGGACTATTAATGTGCCCCCGAGAGTACTCCTACATTATAACGCAAATTATAGTGTTAGCACTCTTATTAGTATTCGGGTACCATAAAAACAACACGTGAAAAAACGACTACATCTCAAAACGACTTGGAATGTAAAAATCGAAATCGAAAAGTTTGAAAGGGACAAAGTCAATTTATTTTCACATCATCAATAATCGTGTATATTGTCAATCAAATTAATATTCAGAACGACGAAAAGAACACACCATAGATACCTCACTAAGTTCTGGACGCGGCCGCCAAATGACTTGGTTTGAGGTATTTCGTGGGTTGTCATCCAATTGTTACGTGTCAGGTCGGGATGTCAAAGTTTGGTAATTACTAATTAGTTAATTAACGTGTAATTGTTGATGATTCGTATAGATGATCGTCTGAATCCATTGACACTAGTTAAATATTTAAATATTAATGGTGGGATGCTTTTGGCGCAAATATGCCGATAAAACTGCAGAATATTATGTACATATATTATGAAATGTCCTGTGAAGAAGTTTCCTCATAAAAATGTATAAAGCTATTGCTCAGTCAATCATGCAATGTGGCATTCTGGGTTGGGGTGGGACTGGTATCACCATTATTGAATCTTGACAGAATATTAAAAGATTGTTAATGTCTTCCTTTCTTCGGTACTCCATGGTTTGTTTGTGTTGGCCCTAAAAAGGGCCGTTCACAATCACGACGTTTCGGCAGAGCTGGTCCTGCCAACTAAACTAAAAGATTGTTTTTAACAATTATTCTTAAAAGAACTAATTATTTTTCTACTGCTATTCCGTTACTCATGCTATGGATATTACAGGCAATAGATATTATGGATATTATTACCTTATGGCTACAAGTTTAACCCTAATTTCATATAAAAAGAATAAGAAAAAAGGACAACATCATTTAGACTACTTATTTAACATAAAATATATTTTTTTTTTATATTGTTTCTCGATTCATTAGTTTGGATTTAGTTACAATAAATACTCTCTTCTTAAAAGTTTTACAAACTGTATTTTTTATTAGAAATCTCTATATTTCACCCTCTTTTTTTAGTAGGCTTCATCAGGAGTTTGACAGGTAAAAACAAACAAATATCAATTGAAAAACATTTTCCAACAAGCTTACAAAAAATCAAAACATTTCACAAAGAATCCACAAGGTACAATAGAGTCCAACAGTTGGTTTTTCTATTGAACCTTGTGGATTCTTTGTGAAATGTTTTGATTTTTTGTAAGCTTGTTGGAAAATGATTTTCAATTGCTATTTGTTTGTTTTTACCTGTCAAACTCCTGATGAAGCCTACTGAAAAGAGGATGAAATATAGAGATTTCTAATAATTGTAGAGAATGAAACAATTTATTATAATTAATAAAAATACAGTTTGTGAAACGTTTATGAAGAGAGTATTTATTATAAAATATTTAATTTAATTCCGAAAATAAACTACAATTTAGAAATATTTTCACGAGGACCAAGAAGACGTTAAATTTTGTGTTGGAATTCCTCATCATTTCCCGATTGACATTGATTGACGTCAATGCAACAAGATCTGCAACTCGAGAAGTATTGAGTACACAGTTCGTCGAGATTCGAGAAGCGGCGGTGTCTAACATCGACATCGACATTGTCTTCGACATTGTCTTCGACATCGTCATCGTCATCGACATCGACATCGTCATCGACATTGTCTTCAACATCGTCATCGACATCGTCATCGACATCGACATCGTCATCGACATCGTCATCGACATCGTCATCGACATCGTCATCGACATCGTCATCGACATCACACAGTAGCCGTGCTAACTAATGTTCTAGTTAAGGCCGGTCGAGAGGATCGATCGTGTCGTGGAGAGGTCCCCACAAAGAAGCGGATCTGAGGCGTAGCCCCGGAAAATTTTGGTGTTATTATACTTGATTGAATTTGGTGCACTTTTATTCGTTTTCGCACCGATTTTTATCTTTCTTTTGATTTTAAAACGAATGTACCTACTTTTGCTAATTGTTATATGCAAGGTTGTTGAACGTACTGATCTCAGAATAAATATAGTGAGCAATAAATTAAGATATTAATTAAAAAGTACCCGAGAGGGGGTTCGGGTGAAAAGCCCCCGAGAAAATTTTCTATCAAAGACATAGGGTTTGGTGCAATTTTGAGACAAACTGCGTCCAGTATAAGAATTCTTTTTGATCCCAATTAAAAACAAATTAAAAATAAATGAACAACAAAGAAATCCCACATATGCCACCATTTGAAAAAGAGATATAATATCTCACTTCTCTTCCTAAGCTTGCAACTTTTTCCCGTGTGTATAGACAATGTATTTCTAGCTAGCTGTCTGCTTCTTATAGTATTTTTTTTATTATAGCCGTACCTATTTACAGACAAAGCCGGCGGGCCGCATCAAAGAACGTCGGGCCTAGTTGCTCAATAGCGGAGGAACTGTATACAAGATTCTAGCTGTGTAAGTGTCGACGCGGACAGTCACACGCTACCCAGAGCTCGAGAATGACGAGAGAGTTGAGGAAGGACGTGCAGGACACCAGAGGTGGCAGGACGTGCAGGACACCAGACTTTAAAGTCAATTGTAGTAGCGAACCAGTCACAACTCTAGGTCAAATATTTGTGTTGTTTACATTTTTTTAAATTCTTAACTGTTAAACTGATTTTGGGCTTTCTCATATAATTTGCACACTAGATATTGTTTCCCTGATCCCATGTAAAGCGAATGCCCCTTTGCGTGAGCTTAAGAGAGCTTGATAACAATGGTGGGGCCCCGGGCATTGATCCCGGTCCCTCTCACACCCCAAGCGAGCGTACCAAGCATATGAGTACGAACTATCTTTGTGTCTGCTCTTGCACGTCGGCGGCAAGCATCTCGTCCATCAGACGGCGCCTCCACACTTGCATTGGCCTCATTCTGCTTGTGCATTGTCCTTCATTAACATTTAGTAGCCATGTTATTAATCCAATTGGTACTGTGTATTTTGTAAAATACTACATTTTGTATTGAATTACAAATGCCAAATTAACTTTTTAAGCTAGGTGTGTGTAATTTGCTCCCGAATGAAGATTTAAAAAATAAGATCTACACGTCAGAGTGATGAATCTATGAGCATGAAACATCCACATATTAATATATTAAGTTGATATTCCTTGCATTTTACAATTTCACTCCTATAGATCAAGTTTCCTGGTGGTAAATAAAAAGCATTTCGTAACTGTCGGTAATTATAAGTACATGAAAATTGTTTTTGATCTATAAATAATCGTACCTAATAATATAAATCATATCAATTTACGATGCATTAACCATTTAATTTTAATATGATAATCTGGATATGTTCCTTTTAGGACATTTATTTATTAGGTTATTGTATACGTCTATAATTATTTAACACTAGCTCGAAAAGTTCGGCGGAATAAATTTTAATCGGAAAATAACTTACAAGCAATTGCAATTGTATCTTTGTTCTTCAGCTCAACAAAATAGCGATTAGAAATCTTAACATATTGAACGTCTAAATCAGGGGTCGGCAATCTTTTTTGTTGAAGGAGCCAATTTCCCAAAATTTAATAAATTAGATAATAATTGTATTAATTATAATAATAAGTAATAATAAGTGTGGTGGCCAACGTAATATTGTTGTTGCCTTAAAATCATTTGCACATTTTTTACCTGCTGTTATAGTGGAAAAAAGGCAAGAAAGATATATATAGATAATAATGGGAGCCGCAGTATAGGCAATCAAATATAATACACCGAAAAAAATAAATTGAATGAATAGTTTCTTTTGATATTTGACGAAACCCCCAGTTATTGCTCCGCAGGGCGATTTTTTCAGAATTTCAACAATTTAAAAGTGATTCTCGGGGGACTCTAAAATGACCAAACTTAATTAAATAACCTTGCCATTGTTGCCCCGCAGTTTTTTTTTTCGAATTTTCAAATTTTTTGATTCCAGATCTTTATTTAAATTATAAAGAGCTATTCAAGAAACACCAAGGTGCCGCAGGTTGCCGAACCCTGGTCTAAATGGCTGATCATTACAAAGAAGTAAAGTATGCATTAGGTTGTGTCATTGACAACAAGTCATTCGTAAGCCACAACACGGCAACTTGTGAATCAACTTGCTTGCGTCGAGGATGCTGGGGGTGGGGGTGATAGGCAACTTATTTCAACTCGATGCACTGGGGGTGGGGGTGATAGGCAAATTATTTCAACTCTTAGCACTGGGGGTGGGGGTGATAGGCAACTTATTTCAACTCGATGCACTGGGGGTGGGGGTGACAGGCAACTTATTTCAACTCTTAGCACTGGGGGTGGGGGTGACAGGCAACTTATTTCAACTCTTAGCACTGGGGGTGGGGGTGATAGGCAACTTATTTCAACTCGATGCACTGGGGGTGGGGGTGATAGGCAACTTATTTCAACTCTTAGCACTGGGGGTGGGGGTGATAGGCAACTTATTTCAACTCGCTGCACTAGGGGTGGGGATGACACGCAACTTATTTCAACTCTTAGCACTGGGGGTGGGGGTGACAGGCAACTTATTTCAACTCGATGCACTGGGGGTGGGGTGATAGGCAACTTATTTCAACTCGATGCACTGGGGGTGGGGTGATAGGCAACTTATTTCAACTCGATGCACTGGGGGTGGGGGTGACAGGCAACTTATTTCAACTCGATGCACTGGGGGTGGGGGTGACAGGCAACTTATTTCAACTCGATGCACTGGGGGTGGGGGTGATAGGCAACTTATTTCAACTCTTAGCACTGGGGGTGGGGGTGACAGGCAACTTATTTCAACTCTTAGCACTGGGGGTGGGGGTGACAGGCAACTTATTTCAACTCTTAGCACTGGGGGTGGGGGTGACAGGCAACTTATTTCAACTCGATGCACTGGGGGTGGGGGTGATAGGCAACTTATTTCAACTCGATGCACTGGGGGTGGGGGTGACAGGCAACTTATTTCAACTCTTAGCACTGGGGGTGGGGTTGATAGGCAACTTATTTCAACTCGATGCACTGGGGGTGGGGGTGATAGGCAACTTATTTCAACTCTTAGCACTGGGGGTGGGGGTGATAGGCAACTTATTTCAACTCTTAGCACTGGGGGTGGGGGTGACAGGCAACTTATTTCAACTCTTAGCACTGGGGGTGGGGGTGATAGGCAACTTATTTCAACTCGATGCACTGGGGGTGGGGTTGATAGGCAACTTATTTCAACTCTTAGCACTGGGGGTGGGGGTGACAGGCAACTTATTTCAACTCTTAGCACTGGGGGTGGGGGTGACAGGAAACTTATTTCAACTCTTAGCACTGGGGGTGGGGGTGACAGGCAACTTATTTCAACTCTTAGCACTGGGGGTGGGGGTGACAGGCAATTTATTTCAACTCGATGCACTGGGGGTGGGGGTGATAGGCAACTTATTTCAACTCGATGCACTGGGGGTGGGGGTGATAGGCAACTTATTTCAACTCGATGCACTGGGGGTGGGGGTGATAGGCAACTTATTTCAACTCGATGCACTGGGGGTGGGGGTGACAGGCAACTTATTTCAACTCGATGCACTGGGGGTGGGGTTGATAGGCAACTTATTTCAACTATTTACAACGTGTCTTTCTTCAGTTGTTCATAATTTTTTATACTTGTACTTTGCATTTCTACGCCCTCAAAGGGTTACTTTATGAGTATTCAGGTTGAATTACAAATTATTGTAAAAGTTTACTTTTCGTCCATTTTTAGGGGGATACAGATCATCGCTCAAACGACCTTTGTTAGTTGTGTAGAGACTTCGATGGATCTATTCAATCAAGAGAGAAGTGTCGAATGCGTTAGTTTAGTTGATAGAAAGAAAAGACTCGGACATTTGTTAGAGTTGGCTTTTGGTCTTACTCTGACGGAATTAACCAATTTACATCAACCCCTATAAGCATCCATATACAATAACCGTTATTTATAAATCAAACATATTACCCCAATCTGCGACGTTTTCTCATTACAAAAAAATGTCACGTTTCACAATAGTGGGTACCGTTCCCAAAATTCAATAATAAAAACCCCTAACATGTGCGCGCTGGCATCGCTTTTCAGTTTTCATGAACGTACAAAAGATCGCCCTAACCCCTTTGCCGACACTAAAAAAACGAAACCACCCACACTCACCCCTTTAACACGCACACACGGTTTGCCAGCCACCTCAAAATGTTGGCAAATAAATATCAGAGCGAATGTATAACCCTATCCATCAATGTAGATCTAGTGACAGGGCAGGGGAGACGTGGAGATTTACAAATCAGTTACGGCTCAGTGGTTGAATCGAGCGGACAAGGCACTGCGTTTCAATTTCATGTTACAATACACCAATCTGTTATGATGTAACAATATACAACTCAAAACGAAGCTCCTGTCACGTGCGACAGAGAAACATCATTTTCCAGAATTATTCAATGATTTCCATCATGACAATTAACATGATTGCAATATCATTGACCTGGATTCACTAGCATGTTGCAATAAATGATAAACGTGTGTATCTGTCTACAAATGTAATACAAAATTATGTGCCAATATAGGGTCGGTGTGAAGAAGGTAACTTCCCCCATAAGAAAACACTACGCATAATAATGACAATCAAGTCCCTACACAGAAAAAAAAACATGTGTTAACCAAAAATAGTGTAGGTACTAGAATGGGTCAATTAAATTTATTTTTAAAGTATTACTCTTAAATAAATAAGCACAATAAATAAGCATAAATAAGCACCATAACTATTATTTCAAGTATACTGGAATGATACACAAGATCTGATAGAAAATCTAGATAATGTTCATGTAAAGGAGGAATGTTCATTTAAAGGAGGAATGTTCATTTAAAGGAGGAATGTTCATTTAAGGAATGTAATTGGTTGTCAAGAGTATTGAAAAACTCACCCTTAGACTTTTATACGTTAGGTATTATTGTGTGTAGGAAAATAGTTTTCAATAACCAGTAATATGCTAGGATTTATCCCGCATTTACTGTAAACCGAGGATATAACTCGTGAGAAAAATTAAATAAAGACCCAATAATTATATTAATATTAATGGAATATGTGGTCATAGCTCATAATTAAGCATTTCACAGCAATGTCAGATATCTCTTGTCGAGATCCGAAAGGCTGTTAATGCCATAAGGCAATAAATAATAAGGCATTTTAAGAGAATGTTGTGCGAGTATGGTTGATGTCATGATCACGTGATCACGTCCGCAGCACATTGTAAACACTGAGCCGATTACAATACTCAAATGTAGGTAACACTAATGGAATAAACACTCGTAAATTAGATACACAGTTATCCAGATAATCTCAATTTACTTTGGCGATTAATTAAAACACTGGTGTTACAGTAAACAAAGTTTTAATTACAATAAGATCAGTGAAATTAGTTCATCCTCGATAGCGGAAAAATTACATCCATGTTCATTTAATTCAATTCTCAATGTAGTGAGAATCGAATTATACGCACATCGAAAATATCAAATATATATATATGTCAGGGTAACTATTTCATATGAAACCATAATTGAGTCAAACTTAATTTGAGCCATTCTGATTGGCTACAATAATCGCAACTTCGGTGGCAACGTTATTCGTGATGCATTGTCAGCATTCAAACAATTACAATTTTCACAAAATTCACGAGAGGATCGTAGCAGATTGATTGGATTGACCTTTCCATCATGGAAGAGAGTCTGGGGCTGAGCCCCCCCCCCCCCACCCCCTGTGGTAGCCACCCAGTGCGGTTTTTAGAATTTCAATAATTTTGGAATCCATCTGGGACTCTAATATGAACATATACCTGATACCTTCAGTCCAGTATAAACTGTTCTTGGTCAAGTGATGTTTGAAAATGAGTGAGTGGTCGAGAGGGGGGGGGATTCCTATGAGCCTGACTTTGTGAAATAATCTTGTACTATTGAATGCAATGCTTGGCATTTGCTGTGGCGGTCTGACACGTTAGCCTTTGTGTTGGAGATATCGTCAGTATCGTCAATAGCCTCCTGTTGT
>OW203763.1:1998421-2054001 GCA_934045905.1 Leuctra nigra
ACAAGTAGGTAGCGAAAAATCTTTACACATTGAGAATTTTCCAATTGACTTATTTTATTTTTAGGTCGAACTCGACAGGCTTTCGTCATATCATAAAGTCACCGTCCACAACGGTAGGTATACATAACATAAAAAGCGAGTAGTAAAATTGTCAAGAAAACAGAAAGAGTGTACTTGGAAGCATCCCTTCCTTTTCTTCCATTTGAACAGTCAGTTTTCAAGGTTTTTCTTCGCAGTGCTATCTAAGCTCCACGAGATGACTCCCCCTCCCCCAACACCGTTCAACAACCACTCTACCAATATTTTCTTAGAATATCTTCACATCACACTCTCTGTCTATCTGCATGGTGGAGCCCGCGTGAGCGCCGCCGTCCCAGCGCTGGAAACGACGTCGATACCTTTGTCTTGCACCATCGTGTCTTCTTAAGCGACACTCAGTAGAGAGAAGGAAATGAAAGTTTTTTTCTGCTGTTCATATCTAGGTATATAAGCCAACTGTTTTTACAACTTCGGATATTGGAAATTCAATTCCCGAACACAAATCTATAGGAAAACTCTTCCAATCTGTATATAAGTTACGGACAGAGACGATAGAAACGGTGAAATCTGTATTTTATAAACTCGGCGCTTTTACGTTATCTCAACAAGAAAAGAGAATAGGTATAGGATATATTAAGCCTACTGTATTGTGTTATAAAACCTCTTGTCTATATGAGTAGAATGTTCAGAGGGAATATAATATGTAACAGACAAGTATAGCAAATATTGTATCTAGTGGAGCGGTCGCTCCACTCAGCCAAGTCGTACCGTAAACTCACAGTCACTAAACATACCGTAAAAGCCTACATTAACTGAGGAGCAGACCAACTACTTTTACTGTAAGCAGCAACATAGCATTTTCGACCTACTTGATCTCAACAATGGAAAGTCTCACATTGTTGTGAAATGTCTTAATTTTGAGCTATGGCCCACCTGACAACATATATACGTCACGCGACAACAACCAGTCATGCCGTTTACGACCTAGAGGGCAGTGAAAATCGTGAAATTGCACCGCTTTCTTCTCCTTCTCCCTCTCCCTCTCCCTCTCCCTCTCCTCCTCCTCCTCCTCCTCCTCCTCATTCTCCTCCTCCTCCTCATTCTCCTCCTCCTTATTCGACCCCACTTTCTTGTTATTTAATTCTTCCACCATATTACTTATCTTACTACATGAAATCTTTCTTCTATCGCCATTGACAAAACTATAATATAGCCATTACTAAAAGTAGCTTGATTCATAGATACTGGCTCTAATAGAAAGAGGAAAATGTCCTACTTGTAAATTTCTGTCCACTTTTAGGATAGAATGATGTCTTTAAAAAAACGATGCGCCAAGTCCTTTTGTAAAGTATTTCTCGGTGTTTAAACTTTTATTTCAAAGATACGATTAAATATTTGGAAATGTCATTGACTTGGCTCCTTTTTTGATATCACTCCTTTTTAGTGTTGAATTTTTTTAAAGAAAAGAGACTTGGCTGCCTTTTTTAAACGGAGTGTTTTTTCTGGGATTTACTTTACAGCGATAAACACGATTGAGTAACCATCCCAAAATGTTATGAGGATTTTACAGTTAAATATAATTTGCACAAGTTTTGATTAGAAAACCGACCGAAATCACGATTTTCACGGCCAGCTCGTGCTCGCAGACGGCATAACCAAGAGTTGGTAAGCGTGGAATATGGTGGGCCATAAATCCAAATTCAAATATTTTGAAACAATGTGAGATTTCCCATTTTTAAGATCCAGAAGGCCGAAAATGTCAGTGAGTGTTGTGGAGAGTGTGCGCGCCATACGACTTGGCTCGCGTGAAGCGACCGCTCCACTAGATCTTGATATCTTGTATTTATTCTTGACAAGATAATTAATCGATTAATTAATAATTAAAACTGTCATCAGGAATTTATCTCGGAATGGTCATGACTGAATCATGGAAGGTAAATGAAGAGGAAATCGATCCTCCAGCAGACCTTGATAACCATTTCCGGAAATATTATTTGTGATGCGATCTGTGAAAAGGGACCTGTGGGTGAAAGAGTTTAGTTTGCTGCAAAATGCAATTATGTGTTAAAATGGATATTTTATTGATTTTCGGATTATGGCTTTATCTGCTACCTAGTGGTGTTTTCTTCAATCTCTGTGAATACAAATACTAAAAAAAATCTTAAAATATCAACAAAAAAAAAAAAATTAAAAAAAAAAATTAAAAGCCCGTTGCTTTACTTTAAATACATTTTTCCTGCTTTTAAATTTTCGAATTATAAAAATTTAAAAATATATAACTTTCTTATTATTATTATTAGAATTTAATATTTTTTTTATGATTTATTCCTAATTTTTTCCTCTTTTCAAAGAGCTAAAAAGCTGGAAATCTCTATCCTTCACCCACAGGTCCCTATTCACAGATCGCATCACATTTAGTAAACTGTAACTAAAAACTAAAAGAACACAAACAAATCAAATTATTAGAATTGAACACGCCAATCTTACCATTCTATGAAATTCCAACTCCCGATTCGCAATTTACTGTTGATTTCGATTTTCTACAATAGGGCCCTGGTTTTTAACCGGGGGGGGGGGGGGATCCCTCCCTACGTTATTTTACTACCGTAAAAATATATATTAAAAAAATTGTAAACAAAATCTAGATTTCTCAGAAATACTCTTAGTCTTAGGTGACCAAATATCAAATCGACAAAAAACCCTATTGGCCAAAACGCTCAGAAATAATCCAAACTCACTTCTAAATTTCACATTTAACCCGGGACTGTGCGGCCCGGACCCGCAATAAAATGGTATTCGAAATAAACGGATTGGCTGAAGAAGATTTGATGACATCATCCCATGAAGTCTGCTAACTCGTCATCTAACTCTAGTAAATAGCACTGATTTCATTGATTATAACAAGGATTGATTATGAAGGAACCTGACCAGCAGCCAATTCCTTTCGTTCAAATACCGTTTTATGTTTTGCTGAGTGTGTACCTGTATAATATACCTAAAATATACGAGTATAATTTTAAATGCACTAAGTATTTGCGTAAACGGTAGGCTGGAAATGGAGGATTGTGTTCTGATCAATGGTAAAATGGGGGAATGGAGCACAAATATTGAGAACCACTGATGGAAACGTCTTCCAAAATAGTTCTTGAGTTACGTACTTCAGTATTGACCCACATCAAGTTTCTGTCAATCTGTCAATCTGTCATTCTCAACTGTCATAAACTCTTCTTCATTGCAATGTTGCCGTTTTGTTACTTTTACCCCAAAAGTGTGCACATTGAGTCAATGGTACATGTGGTCCATCTAGTAACCTTCTAGTGCATTCACTCCGAATCGATTACTATTTCCTTTTAATTAACTTTAGCCGTCACGGCTGTTATTCAATGTTGAATAACTTCCACTTTCAACGTCAAGGTTGTCTTGAGCCAAGAGATCTACCTGGCCTGTGGATCCAGTTTATCACAAAACTAATCACCAACTGTTACCAGTCTGTTACCACCAATCCACAGCCGATTTAACAAAATTACTACTTTCCTGTTGGAATATTAAATGAATATAAATTAAATTAATTGTGTTCAAGATACATGAACAATAGGATAGTTTCATATTCATTCAGAAACCGAACAAAGTTATTATGAACTTTTTTTCTCTTTTTTTTTATAAATATATCTGGTTATTTCTCGTTGGTTTTCAGAGACGTTGACATATGCTGTGCTCTCTTCTTCGGCAGTACTCTGCTGGTTTGTTTGCGTTGGCCCTAAAAAAGCAGTGCAACCGGCCCTTTTTAGGGCCAACGCGAACAAACGAGCAGTGTATTACCGAAGAAGAGATCACAGCATGTGTCTTATTAATGAAGGCACCCACTTCTATATATTGTATTGCGGGGGAATATATTATAATTACAAACGAGACGTAAATTATATAAATTATAATGCCGTTGCATTATATCGAACACTGCTTACTAAGGTATAATGATATACGAGTAGATTCATGGTCCATTACTAAAGCCTAGTTTACAAGGTTGAAATTGCAGCAAATGTAGTCTTCAATATAGGTATTTCATTTAGAACCGATCCAATTTTTTCTTCAGTAAATTAACGGCATAGTTGTACTGGATACCACATCATTGAGCGCGGTCACTAATTGGATGGGTGACCATTCAAATCTGGCTTGCTAGTTGCTGCCGTAGGGCCTGAGAGACTGGGGTGTTTGGGGGTTAGTGACGACCTCCCTAAACCTACTTTTCATATACACTTTGAAACAGGTAAACATCATACACCTGGATTCTGGAACGCTCATTAAGGTAGCAGTGACTTTGAAAGAGGCATGCTAAAGTAATCTAGTTGGCAGATCAAGGTGATGGGAGTAATTTGGAATCCCCATAAAAAACACTCCGTGTAAAAATACTAGCCAAGTCTCTTCAACTAAAAAAAAATAATGAAATCTAAAAATTCACACTGAAAAGTACTGATATCAAAAAATGAGCCAAGTCAAAACTCTATTTGAAAATCAAAAAATACTTGGCGCATCGTGTACTTATATAAATAGTTGAGAAGTATAGGCCAGATATGAAATATACATCAAATATACATCTATACATATAATATACCTATAATGACCTAAAAACGATGCGCCAAGTATTTTTTGATTTTCAAATAAAGTTTTGACTTGGCAAATTTTTTGATATCACTGATATCACTTCTTGACCGATTTGTCCGAAAATTTGGAAAATGAAATGAAACTTTGGTCCACATAACAATTTAAAATTTGAATTTGATCGAAACATTTTTAATTTTTGACCAATTGGAAGATATTTTTTTGAACTTTAACAAACCAAAGGATATTTTTAAAAATTTAGAAAAAAAGGGGCAATTTTGGTCTGAATGACCATGCAAAATATGAGTTTGATCAGATCTAGTGAAGAACATTTTGATTTTACAATCAATCAGGACATATTTATTTTAATTTTAACCAATGAACGGATCTAAAAAAAGGGTCTGCAAAGAGAAAAGGTGGTGTTTAGAAGTGTTAAAAATTGCATATCGATCGGTGAAACGGTGCGCCCTGTGTATCGGTTAGTAGCAGGAAAAAAAACAAGGGTCCGTTTCAAAAGAGTCAAAAGGAGTCGCTCGCTTTGCTTGCTCAATGATTGTGATGAATACAATTCAACGTGTTTAGAAAGTATTTAGCATTATTTACGACAATTTAAGAGAAAATGCTAGTATTGCGGAAAGATTGGATGTCACTGAACATGTACTTACTCGTATGTGTCGGGGATCAAAGCCCCCCCCCCCCTCACCCCACCCCTGAGGCCCCTATGTATTTTTAAATTAAAAATTGTATTTATTTTTCTTAAAACATAATAAAAGGGTGTTACGTAAAAATTGGATATAGGACAAAATGTGTAACAAATATTTTGTTCCCATGATATTCTTTGTCTTAATATCCAAACGGGGGTGCCATTTATTGGAATATAGTTAGAGTACAGGGTAGAAACAATACTACTAGATATTATTCAAGAGATCCATCTCATTATCTCCGAATAGCAAAAAGCGGATATAAGACAAACAAGTACTAAGCCGACGATTTAAATTAATATCACAACAAATTTCAACAAAGTGAGGAGATTTCTTGAATTCCATTTGGCCACAACGTGCAAGAAAAGAGGAGCAACTATAATCTCTTTACAGTCTTGGTCAAATCCAATAGAAATTTTCAAAATATTATTTCAAATATTATTATTTCGAAAAATAATTATAATTTGAAATCCATAATCCATTTAATCCAATTAAAATCCATAACATGACATGAAAGCCTTAGGAGTATTGTATACTCTTGGCTTTCCATACTTTGATTGTCGCCAGTATCAATTGTACTTTGTATATTAGATTACTGTGAATAAAGATTATTAATAATAATATTATTATTATTATTATTTGATGAAAAAAAATATAAAGAGAATCGTATAGAATTTCTGTGACGTTTGGGTCCTGATCAGATTCAGGTTCAGATAATGTAAAGATTCTGTAAAGAATGTAAAATTTGATGACAATTTGACATTTTGCTAGTTTTAAACCACATATTACATGGTGATAGTTTTACATTTCATACCACAGCATGTACGTTAATTCCAAAGCACAGCTCAGTGGTGTCCGTTTTACATGTAATTACTAATTATTATAGAATTAAAAGGAGCACATTTTTGGCAATGTTATACAAATGTAGGTACTAGGTATTGGAAACAATCGGGTAACCTGCCGCAATGCGCCAAGAATAAGATAGTTTATTTTTAATTTTATTCTAATATCCTTTTTATAGTTCATGTTGTATTTGAATGCTTCTTTCATGCCATTCAGGCACAACGATAGTTTTAGTAGCGCCATTGACGGCAAGTAACTGGCCGAAATGATTTCACATCAGCTTTAGCGCGTCAAGGTAAAACAAAATTAAGATTCGGCTCCCCTTTTAGATAAGTTTTGTATGTGCGGTATAGAGTTTAAGGCCAATACAGATTAAAATTAATTATACATATTATAATCCATGCACGAATATTTTTTATAAACTTTTCGATATTTTCGACTAAACTTTTTAACGTAGGAAACTCTCCAATGAATTTCCAATTTGCATACTTACAATTCTGAACCCTCTTTTGTCTAAATTATGAATGTTGCATGTTTCATGGCATTTAGTTTAAAGTTTTATTTTATTTTACTCAAATAAATAACGTGTATTTCGATGAATACGTGAGATTAGAAAATAAACAATTTAGTGATAATAATATTTCGCTTTATTGTGTTAATTTGTTACTTGAGCGTTGAGCGTCAGGTTGTAAGTCATTGACTTGGCTTGGGTATTGGAATCTCTGAATGGTTCCAGCTATTGTTTCACGTGTTGTGTTGAAGAGCAGAGCGGTTATCACCTGATTCCCAGCGACTGCGAGCAGCAGTAGCGAACAGTGCAAGGGCGGTGAGAAGCATGCTCGGGATTCCGTGCAATCACATGCACTGAACGTCTGTGAACAGCGTCGTTAGGCTCGGCTCACTTCCCATAATCAAACCGCACCCAACAACTTCTATTCCCCAAATCGACCTACAAAGTCTACCTTCTTTTGCGTATACAAAATTCGGTCAAAATAAACTTTGTAAACTGTCAAAATTTCTAGAGAGAAATGGCCAAGGTGGTGGTACACTCTGCCTCTTACAAAAGTCGAACAATGCATAATATATTATAACGGCTTGGATTTTCGGAATCCAAGATAAAGAAATAGCAATAACTTGGTCTCTCCCCAACCCTTCAACTTCCCTTTTATTCAAAGATAGAAGAAGCTTCCGAAATGTGTGACAGGTTGCTAGTTTTCAAATAACACTAACCTAAAAAAGACATCCGATTTCCACACACTCCTTCTAGTATCAGGTGGTTAAAATAAAGGAATAAGACTTCTTTCGTTCGGTTCTTTTTAATTCTATGAATTGTTGAAATGAAACCATGTTTCATAACGGCAACGACGATTTGCCAGTTGGGACAAAAGCCGGCGGGACCTTGTCGTCCGACTATTAGTGCAGGAAACACAAACACTTGTGACGTAAAATGTTAGTCGGTTGAAATATTGTTTAGCCCCTTTTCCTTTACAGTAAAAATAACGAGAAAGAAAACGTTGCCCGTACGTTTTTCTTCCCCATACAACTTCCCACTGTGTGCCATGAATCTCATTACATCACTCTTCACGATCAATCTAAATGTTACGTTGACTGAATGAAATCAACCTTCAATGCATTTTTACCAGTCACTCCACTTTAGACTAAGAGAGGAGACGACATTTCAACGAGACATTGTCCTGTTAGAGTCAAGTCTGTGATGTGAGATTAGATTGCATATGTAAGTTGAAGTTAAGAAGACAATGACATACCTCCTTCACACTTGGAAGTTTAAGTCTATTATGCAATTGATCTCCATTGATAAAATCATCCATAAGGGATGAACTATTCATTCGTGAAAAACGTATAAGTCTTCAAGCTCTAAGTCAGTATTTTCCTTGGACGTCTTAGCAACGCCACTCGCCACTGAACACACTAGCACTTGATCGCTGTTCGCGTCCGGTACGTTTTACTGGGCAGCCTAAGGAATAAAACTCTCTATGGGTAGACAAATTCTAACTTGATAAAATGTAAGCTGGGCAACTTTAAATAAAAAATAACTCTATGGTTAGGCAGAATTAAAACTTGTGAAAAATTCAATGTAAAAAGTGAGACCGCGGCAGGATTCGAACCGACGTTCTTTTGCACCACAGGCCAATGCTTTACCAACTGCTATTGGGTCTTCGATGTCTGAAAGGTTCATAATACACACAGCTTACGCGCATTCAACAGCGCAGCGGAGCATCTCAGTGGAACAGCCGATTCTCCCATAAGCAACTCTTTGTCGTTTCAGTTCTCGCGTCCGGGTGGTTATGCGAATGGTGGCATTAAGATCGATACATACAGTAGCATAGCAACTAGTGGCGTCGCCGTCCGTGGTATAACCCATCGCGACAGCGAAGACACAAAATAAATCAGGATTACTTTTAACCACGTTGATAATATAAAAAGTTATAGCCGAGTTATTGCATGCAATAAAGCCGACGAATAAACTGTAAGTACTCGAGTAAGCAGGCGCCGGCCGGTTCACCTGCCTTGCTTCGAGCCATTGGACTGCTCGACCCGCCGGGCCGGTTCAGAAGTCTTGAATAATGCCAGTGGTAGCAACTGCAGTTTAATAGGCACTTACTTACCAAGTCACAGGCAGATGTTAAGTGGCGACGAAAGCCGAAGAAAATGCTCGATAGAAACTTACCTGTAAAAAAAGACATGCATTAACTTTAAATGAAATTACGTTTGTCAGAAATAAAATGGTATGTGTAGTATACAACATTGCATGACGGATATTATGTCACTCTGATCCCATGTATTTACTATCAGCGAAACAGAGTGGTAGTAATTTTCGGTCGTAAACGTTTTAGTTGTGAATGAAGTCCACATATATCCACGTCGAAATGCGTTGCTGACGGCTCATAGAGCGCATGCCAAGCAACTTTCCTTTCCTTCCACTGCTCATTATATTCCACAAGTGTGAAAACCACGCACACACAAATTCAAAGAGCTGTCAACTCCTGAATGCCAGCGAGCTCGGCAACAAAACAACCCCTCGGCGTCAACCTCCATGCAACCCGACTTCTGTGTCGCTCGCTCGCTGCTGAACCTGAACCTGAACCTAGCTGCTCAATCAATGATCTTGTTCCCACACCGAGACCCTGGATCGACAACTTTTACACACGCTATTTCACTCTTCACACTTCTCTTGTGTCATTACTCATTAGTGAGACAGTACAGAGAGAAGTCATTTGGTATCGAGAAGGAATTGGAAAGAGAAGAAAGGTAAGATAGTATGTTTATAAAATCAGGGATACGCTAAAAGGCGCGGGGGTGAGCAGGGGCTAGAGATCTCCCCACGTAGAATACATTTGTTACACAACACCAAAACCGAGAAAACCGAGAAATGGTGGAAAAAGCAGTCTTGGGGAATGGTATGGTCCGTCTTCCCCTTTTCCTCCATCTAAAGTCGTTGAAAGTGTGTAAGCGAGAGAGAGAAAGAAGTCATCAGTGTCCCATTTCCTTCTATTTTACGAGCGCCAAGACCTTGCGCCAAGTCGACCTCATGACCGGAAACTCTAAAGATGACTTTCAGCACGACGACACCGCTAGTGAACAATCTTGTGTCTCACATTGTGAGCGTCTTGGGTCATTATCATAGCGCACATCAAGTCAGATCATGGACAGGGTACACGGTCAGGAGGGACACGGTCAGGAGGGAACACGGTCAGGAGGGACACGGTCAGGAGGAACACGGTCAGAAGGAACACGGTCAGGAGGCACACGGTCAGGAGGGAACACGGTCAGGAGGGACACGGTCAGGAGGGAACACGGTCAGGAGGGAACACGGTCAGGAGGGACACGGTCAGGAGGAACACGGTCAGGAGGGACACGGTCAGGAGGAACACGGTCAGAAGGAACACGGTCAGGAGGCACACGGTCAGGAGGGAACACGGTCAGGAGGGACACGGTCAGGAGGGACACGGTCAGGAGGAACACGGTCAGGAGGGACACGGTCAGGAGGGAACACGGTCAGGAGGGACACGGTCAGGAGGAACACGGTCAGGAGGGAACACGGTCAGGAGGGACACGGTCAGGAGGAACACGGTCAGGAGGGACACGGTCAGGAGGGACACGGTCAGGAGGGTACACGGTCAGGAGGGAACACGGTCAGGAGGGACACAGTCAGGAGGGACACGGTCAGGAGGGGACACGGCCAGGAGGGACACGGTCAGGAGGGTCACGGTCAGGAGGGGACACAGTCAGGAGGGACACGGTCAGGAGGGGACAAGGTCAGGAGGGAAACGGTCAGGAGGGGTGTGACAGTGAGCCGATGGGAACAGGTCCGGTGGGGTAGGCCGAGGAGTTGATCTCCCTCTCCCTCTCCCCCTCTCTCTCTCCCTCTCTAAACATAAGCACTTTATGTGCTCCTGTTAATTTCGTTTGAAATCCAATTACTGGAAAATGTCCGTATTTTATGGAAATACTAGTGTATAGCCAATTAGTTGTATGGGCTTTTACACGAGATTATCAATTAAAATGGATCGTTCCTTTCGAGAGTAACAATGTCACACAAATCATTCATATTCATTCGCCTTTTTTGAAAAGTCTGTTAAAACTGGCAATAAATTTTAACAGTCAGCCTATGCTCAAGCCCTTATAATACACTGATTTAAAGATTTATCTTAAATCCAAACTGACGAGATGATTAGACGAGAAAATAGCAATTAATGTAGAGCACAGAAAATGTCTGTGTGACAAGGTGTTAATTAGAACGTGGAACAAGTAGCTAGATTATGTTGACGCTTAGCAAGGAATTTCATCCACATTTACTGTTGTTCGAGCAATTTGTGTAGTTGTCTTGATACGCTTGAAAATCTTTTCATCTTGCAGTTGGTATTTATTCACATCAACCCAACGTCTATACAATACTCTATCAACATATCCTAGGTCATAAGGAAAAGCCATATTTCATTCATATATATAAAAGAATACAAAAAATACAAACGCAGTTGGTTTTTTCAATTTTTCAATTTCAGTTTGCATTTTTCAACAAAATACTTCTCTATACGTCTCAAAATGTATTTATAAGTGTTAAAATTAAAAAAAAAAACGCCCTGTGGGGCGTGCCTGCCCCTCAACCCCCTTAAACTGTGTCAAAGTATTTTCCCCTGACAAAAATCTTGCTAGCGTCCTTGCAGACAACACTTCTATAGGTAGGTGCTAGGAAATGTAATAGGTACACTTGATACTGATAGCATGGGCTTGTATCACTTATTAGCAAGTATGTTCCCGGACCGTAATGTAGCTAGGTAATAGGTACACTTGATACTGATAGCATGGGCTTGTATCACTTATTAGCGAGTATGTTCCCGGACCGTAATGTTGCTAGGTAATAGGTACACTTGATACTGATAGCATGGGCTTGTATCACTTATTAGCAAGTATGTTCCCGGACCGTAATGTTGCTAGGTAATAGGTACACTTGATACTGATAGCATGGGCTTGTATCACTTATTAGTAAGTATGTTCCCGGACCGTAATGTTGCTAGGTAATAGGTACACTTGATACTGATAGCATGGGCTTGTATTACTTATTAGCAAGTATGTTCCCGGACCGTAATGTTGCTAGGTAATAGGTACACTTGATACTGATAGCATGGGCTTGTATCACTTATTAGCAAGTATGTTCCCGGACCGTAATGTTGCTAGGTAATAGGTACACTTGATACTGATAGCGTGGGCTTGTATCACTTATTAGCAAGTATGTTCCCGGACCGTAATGTTGCTAGGTAATAGGTACACTTGATACTGATAGCATGGGCTTGTATCACTTATTAGCAAGTATGTTCCCGGACCGTAATGTTGCTAGGTAATAGGTACACTTGATACTGATAGCATGGGCTTGTATCACTTATTAGCAAGTATGTTCCCGGACCGTAATGTTGCTAGGTAATAGGTACACTTGATACTGATAGCATGGGCTTGTATCACTTATTAGCAAGTATGTTTCCTGACCGTAATGTTGCTAGGTAATAGGTACAATTGATACTGATAGCATGGGCTTGTATCACTTATTAGCAAGTATGTTCCCGGACCGTAATGTTGCTAGGTAATAGGTACACTTGATACTGATAGCATGGGCTTGTATCACTTATTAGCAAGTATGTTCCCGGACCGTAATGTTGCTAGGTAATAGGTACACTTGATACTGATAGCATGGGCTTGTATCACTTATTAGCAAGTATGTTCCCGGACCGTAATGTTGCTAGGTAATAGGTACACTTGATACTGATAGCATGGGCTTGTATCACTTATTAGCAAGTATGTTCCCGGACCGTAATGTTGCTAGGTAATAGGTACACTTGATACTGATAGCATGGGCTTGTATCACTTATTAGCAAGTATGTTCCCGGACCGTAATGTTGCTAGGTAATAGGTACACTTGATACTGATAGCATGGGCTTGTATCACTTATTAGCAAGTATGTTCCCGGACCGTAATGTTGCTAGGTAATAGGTACACTTGATACTGATAGCATGGGCTTGTATCACTTATTAGTAAGTATGTTCCCGGAGCGTAATGTTGCTAGGTAATAGGTACACTTGATACTGATAGCATGGGCTTGTATCACTTATTAGCAAGTATGTTCCCGGACCGTATCCGTAATGTTGCTTGGTAATAGCTTAGACTAAATAACGCACAGTTATTTAGTCTAAGGTAATAGGTACACTTGATACTGATAGCATGGGCTTGTATCACTTATTAGCAAGTATGTTCCCGGACCGTATCCGTAATGTTGCTTGGTAATAGCTTAGACTAAATAACGCACAGTTATTTAGTCTAAGGTAATAGGTACACTTGATACTGATAGCATGGGCTTGTATCACTTATTAGCAAGTATGTTCCCGGACCGTAATGTTGCTAGGTAATAGATACACTTGATACTGATAGCATGGGCTTGTATCACTTATTAGCAAGTATGTTCCCGGACCGTAATGTTGCTAGGTAATAGCTACACTTGATACTGATAGCATGGGCTTGTATCACTTATTAGCAAGTATGTTCCCGGACCGTAATGTTGCTAGGTAATAGGTACACTTGATACTGATAGCATGGGCTTGTATCACTTATTAGCAAGTATGTTCCCGGACCGTAATGTTGCTAGGTAATAGGTACACTTGATACTGATAGCATGGGCTTGTATCACTTATTAGCAAGTTTGTTCCCGGACCGTAATGTTGCTAGGTAATAGGTACACTTGATACTGATAGCATGGGCTTGTATCACTTATTAGCAAGTTTGTTCCCGGACCGTAATGTGGAATGGCCATTGAACGACATGTAATGTAGAGTCTCTGACCAATCCAGTCCGCCATTATGGGATATGTAGGACCAGGGTCATTGGACATCATGTTCCATGCTCAGATGCAACAGCGCGCATTAGGGGCAGCTACACGATTAGTCGATAGATTATCTTATCAGTAAGGTGTTTTTAGCTTAATGTAATTTTTAGCTTTTGTCATGTTAGTTTTCAACTTGTATTAAATTGTGAAGTGATGGCACCCAAGAAATATGTATATATTTACTATTTAGTCCGATATGTACTTATTCATTTTCATATTCATAACTTAATTAAAACTTACTTTTACTAATATGGATAATCATTCATAAATAAAAGAAATAATAATATTAGAAAATCCAGAATAGTGGACTGCGGATTACGTTATCATATGGTCAATAGTAAACATACCTAACTAGATCAAGATCGTATTCAATAATTACATGTTATTGAAGCCGTGCATAGACTTAATGATCACCTTTTTGAAGTGACATTTCCAGGGCAAACCTGTCACGCGGAACACATGCACTATACACCAAGAAAACAGTACGTCTTGTAGAACACACTTATTTGCATGCAATTGCAGGTATTTATATCAGTACAAAAAAATCTTTGTAAGTGGACGTACATCTAATTTATTGTCCACATAAATAATACAATTATCATAATTCCATAGAGAAAATTTATCAAGTAGATATATAGTAGGTATGCGTAAATTTTTAATACCTGTCAGTGGATTTACCATTCCAAACTGGGTCTGATTAACTCTATAGAGATTGATCCTCCCAAACGGATCCATATCTACAATATTTAATAACATTTTCTTTACAAAAATGAGACCATGGTTGTCAAAAGTCACAGAGTTAATACACTGTTTTAGTTAGTCTTTCATCTCCAGTCAATCTGGAGATCTCTATTAGATGCTCTATTAGCATCTATTAGTATAGTAATTAATGAAGCTAGTTGCCCTATTCTGAATGAATTATAATTTTGCAACATTGCACTTTAGCTGTTAATTTTCCTTGGAATGCACCTCGCGGACTTCGCCGGACCCATTGTTTTCGTGCATATTTATATGTACATATTTGCCGTGCCCACCCAACATTTTAGTTTACTCTTCCGTATGAGAACGTTTGAAATCACAACAAATTTACAACGAAAATAACTACTAAAAAAAACAGACGTAAAAATATTATGCGTGCAACGATCATAATTAGCATAAGATAAGTAAAAATAAGTTTCACAGTGAGGGAGGGGGAGGGGGGAGGGCTATAGAAATGCAAGTGTATAGGGCATAAATGTCTTAAAACGGCCCTGGGAATATGATAAGACGTTAAAAATCTGTATTGAAAATGAATAAGAAGAATGAATAATACTTTTCCTATTCCCCGTCTTTAGCTATCTACTAATTAATTACTAATTAGATGGTGATAATTAAAACAACACTCATGTGGAATACGCCTTTTGAAAAAATGCTGTGAAAGCTTTATCCATAAATAATTAAAGCTGTACCTAGTGTCATAATGTGGAGAAACCGAAAATCAAAATATTTTTAGGCTTGGAAGCAATGACAGAAATAAAATGGTATATTTAATTTCTTTCAATACTCGACTTTTATTATGAAAGGTAAAAGTAGTACAATTCGAGCGGAAATTTCTAAATCACCAGATATTATTATTGATCAATGAAAATTGTTCATAAGTGTAGCCTTTTATTTGAACAAGAAAAACAAACAAAAATTAACGTATCATAAATCCTACAAACAAGTCGTTTTGATACTGATCGCCTCAATGAAACAGTTCCAGAAAAGTCATATCTTATGCCCATTGCCCATCTGAGCCACGTCCTTCGGTTTCTGCATTGCCGGAACATTGGGTGAAGCACGATTGAAATACTCTAATTTGTATTTTCTCAATACAGGAAATACCTAGTGCTTGAAATGAGTTATAACACGATTGAAATCCTTCATGTACGTATCTAGTAAGTTATTACGAAGTGCTAACGCCACTCGGTCCACAATCCACATGTCAGTCCGCATCATGATATGAGTCTGACCATTGATCCATATCCAAATCACTCGAGAGGTGTCATGTCATGCATAATATCAGCGTGATGGAGAGTGTCGCATTTCCCACCACCACAGCTGCAATTAGTACGGTGTGAAATGCTTTGGTAGGTGACAAGACATCAAATTCATAGGAAGACATCGGAAAATAACATAAAAATATATATTTTCCAACGTATTCCAGTTTATTTATTTTTTCCATATCTGCAGTAAGAGGGAAAGAAGGCAACAGAGACATTTCCATCCATCATTGATTGGATGGGGTGCGAAAAGAATGTTGGTTGGTTGGTTGGTTGTTAGCTCGGGTAGGGAAGGTAGCGTGTTCGCAGCGCAAGTGGCAGTGGGATGAGATGCCGCTAGGAGCGCGACCAGCAATCGAGTCCGACGTCTCGTCTCTCGCATCGCATCGCATCGTGTTCGTTTCGTTTCGTTCACATCAGTCGACTTGAATCATCCGCGCGAGCTGCACGTCGGCGTGCGCTCCATTCACAGCGTTCTCTTCTCACACAACACTACTTGAACGCTGTTCCGTCACAGTTATTCACCGTCGAGACGTATTCATGGAGGTGTCCAACTACTCGGGCGTGACAAGTTAGTACGTTATTGTCCGCCCTGATTGCTTACTCGATTTATATCGTGTTCGTGTTTCATGCTATTTTTATAGCATCTTCAGTGTTACGCGTGATTGTAAGACGCGACAAGTATTAATCACGTATTTTGTTTCCGTCTCATTATAAATCTCGCGATTAGTTCGAAAAATGATTAAATCAATATGGACAATGAGTGTTAGTTCAAATTGACGCGAGAAACTCAAGTGGTCAATCATCTGGCCACTTTTCCGGCGACGACGACGCCCATGGCGACGGCGATGACGTCTTCTGGCGGCAATAAGTGGATGTTGTGGCAGACGCTAGTCTTGCTGTGCGGACTGACGTGTGTGTTGGCGACGTCGAACTTCTGTCCGACAGTGTGCGCGTGCAAGTGGAAGGGTGGCAAGCAGACCGTGGAATGTGTGGACAGAGCACTCATAACAATACCGGCGAATGTACATCCAGAGACACAGGTTCTTGACATGTCCGGCAACAATCTCCAGATATTGCCCAGGGACATGTTCGTTCGTGCGAACTTATTGAATCTGCAGAAAGTGTATTTACGAAGCTGCCGCATCGGTCAAATTGACGACCACGCTCTGAATGGTCTCACCAATCTCGTTGAACTCGACCTGTCTGATAACCTGCTTACGTCGATTCCTTCAACCACCTTTCACGATGTTCCTTTCTTGCGCGACATCACTCTCGCCAACAACCCAATCCAGAAGATCGAGAGTCATGCCTTCAGGACCTCGCCCAGCCTGGTCAAACTAGATTTATCGCACTGCGAGTTGCAGTTAATAGCACCAAAGGCATTTGAAGGGGTTGAGCAATTGGAATCGTTAAAGTTGAACGGTAACCATTTAACCGAGCTAAGACCAAGAACTGTGAACTCATTAAGACGATTAAACGGCATTGAATTACACGACAACCCCTGGTTGTGCGACTGCCGACTGCGCGAAGTGAAACTCTGGCTGCAGGAGAACAACATTCCCTACCCGGTGTCGCCCATCTGCAAAGGTGGACCCGAGAGAGTGGCCGATCGGACGTTCGCCGAGCTCGACGTCGACGACTTCGCGTGCAAGCCGGAGATCTTGCCGATGAGTCGCTACGTGGAGGCGACGACGGGCGAGAACGCCACGGTCATCTGCCGCGTGGGCGCTGTGCCTCCAGCCACGCTACATTGGTACTGGAACGGTCGGCTGCTGGTCAACAACTCGGCTTTCAGCTCGCATCAACGCGTCTACATCTTCGTTGACGGCCACTTCGAGAAGAGCAGCTCACTAGTGCTGACCAACGCGCAGGAGACGGACTCGAGCGAATTCTATTGCGTCGCCGAGAACCGCGCCGGCAACGCCGAGGCCAACTTCACGCTGCACGTGACGCTGCGCACTGCAGGCATGGCGACTCTCGGCAGTGGCCAGATCGCAGGACTCAGCGCAGCATTAGTCATTCTCATCCTCTTCATCCTGTTCGTCATTTTAGTCTTACTTGTACGCCTTCGTCGCCTCCCTTTCTCCGAGAGCAAGACACCTGGACAGATCGAGCCGACAGTGAACATTGAAACCACTACCTCGAACACCTGTAAAACTTCTTCCTTGCATCCTGGACAGCCTTCCGATACATCTTTCACGGAACGTAGTAAAGTAGTCACGAATGACTTGCAAGTTGCGTGTAACCCGATCCAGAAACCACCTCGAATCACGGAACTCGCCTACACCACCAGCCACTACGACGGCAACGGAAGCGTGATCAATACGGCACCCTTTGCCAGCACTACAGTTATTTCCGCCACCAACAATCCTGACCTTATCAAAGATACGAAACGCCTTGTAGCCGCCGAGCTAAAGCACACCGGCCACGCAACTTCCAACCCCGTTCAACGCGAGAGCATAGAGTTGCGGCCAGGAAGTGGTGAATACAGCCGCGAGGGTTGTGACTCGCTCTACCCGTCAGCGCTGTGGGACCACACGCAGCCTCCCAGTCCATCTCCAGAGCATTTCCTCCGCCTCTCAACAAGCACTGGCTTCAACTATGACTCCACCGACAAGACGCCGATCATTAGCGATGGTCAGAGCATGGGCGGCTCTGAGGAGGAAGATTACAGTAGAGCATATCCACGGCAACATCACAACGGCTATCCACCTGACTACGGTCTGCCAATCATCCCGACGGCGACCTCAAGTCCTTCTACCTCGCCGACGTCGGGAGGACAACCCTCCGCCAAGACGCTGCGAGTCTGGCAGCGTGGGGTGCCCGTCCTGCCTCCTGTCACGGCGTTGAAAAGGGTGCTCTCCAGGAACTCTCCCGACGAGGGCTACCAAGAGGGTTGCGGCACAGATGTCTAGAACAACACTTAATCCAGTTCCCTAGCGAGAGCGATCGCGCATGAAGGTGTCTGCAAGACTGACTTTCTTTGACGTGTAAGTAATTTGTGTCCCCAGTGACGTGAACGAAGCAAGCGTATCGCGCTGTCATATTTTTCATGAGTGAGTGAAATTGGCTGAGGTTTTTAAAAGAGGGAAAAGTTTGCTCAACTGGTTGTGAGTTTTCAAGAAAACGTCCGCATTTGTGTATTTTGAAGTTGCGAGTCGTCACATAATGTAATGTTGGAATAGACTGATGTTAGAGTAAAGACGTGTGTTCAAAGATGTGTGTAATATATGATGAGTTAGATATATATATATATAATAAAGTGAGTGATACATTTGTATTCAATTCCCTAAACCAGATAATGAATGAAAGTAATTGTGTTGAAGCGGCCTGAGTTTCACTAATATTTATTTACAAAACGACCGCTTCCGGGATAAAGCAAGTGATGTACTTCCCATTTGTGCCAGTTTGTTGATTTATCTACTCGGAAGATAAAAATCTATTTGAACATTTCAGTGAATAACCCCCAAGCAAATGTGGTTTATCGAGTGTCTACCCCCCCCCCCCCCCCCCCCCCCCCCCCAATGAGGCGGCAGATCTCTCAGTCCCAGCATCATTTGTTACCGTGCCCATCTCAACCACACACATAATTACTACTGGATAAGGAAATACACTGCTTTACCGGCAGACGACTGAGCATCGGGTTGTTAAATGTGCCGTGAGTGTGTTTTGTCATGTCTACCCTGAAAACAAAAATCTAATTGTTATTATAGCAGAATATTCGTTTTGTAATCAAACCGTATAATTAATTCGTGTATTTCTGGAAATGTTCTGTTCATCGTCGATAATTGAGAGAATTTGTATCCAATTCTCTACTCTATATTTATTTTGTTCCAAATTTGTGGAATATGAGGAAATAGGCAACAGCTAATACCAAAGGTACTGTAATATTTAATTATCGTCTCAGTGGAAACAATATGTCTATTGATATAATTATACCAAGGATACATACAGTCAAGACAACAAGTTTAACTCTCCTTTGCAAGTAATATAGTAGTTCGCCCAAATCAATAGATGGCGGCCGTGGTGCATGAATATAGACAGCGTTTGGCCTGGATTCTTTAATATATCTTTTAACATAGCAATAGAATCCAGTCAAATGTTCAATTTTCAAGTCACTGCAATTTGTTTCTACATTTTGTTACTAATTATTTTGTTCTAGTATTTTTATTCATTAAAAAGTATAATTGCTTTCGTTAATTGGACACGGGCCATTTATTCATTTGTCCGAATTAATTCCTTTCCCATAATTAAGTAATAATTCCGAATTGATCGCCTCCTATCCCTCTATACCATGTCCTACAGCTACAATTACGTTTATTTATAAATAAAAGTTTGAATAGTAGGACAATACCTGACAGCTAGAACTACTTCTAGCATCACATGCCAGCTCACGACTACCTTCATGCATAATAAGGTAATACTACATGTTGAGATATAGATGTACGTAATATGCATTTCATTTAAATAGACACTGCAGTTTCCAACGGAATGCCCATACACGTAATACTATTAAAAAGTATTAACAAAATATTAATCCAGTATTCTTCATGTTACCATAAAGTACCTATAAAAATATATTATACGGTGCGTCTTTTTAAATACACGAAAAACGTTGCAATTCGTATTCTTGTTTTGTTCCTGAAATCTGCCAAACCCTAGTCCTGTGGAAGAGATGAGTTAGAAATGAAGTGGAGAATTACTTGGACAGAATACTGATAAGCTACAAAATAACGTGATATCGACAAGTAATTTTCTCTAGAATCTTTATTCTACGTTGCTTTTCAGATAATTCTCCTTGAAATCGTGCTCATCTTAATAGAGTGACAGGCTAATGACAGAATCGTGGTCGACTTGTTTTTAAACATTGTACAAAAATACAATCTTCGACGGTTCGTATCTTTACCATGTTAGTTAGTTCTTGTGCGATGAGTGCATACTATTCCAAACTTCACATCAAGTCAACACTCACAGTTGTTCATAATTTTCTCAACTGAACAGAATAGAACAATCAAAGGCAGAGTGTTATTTGACAATTTTCATAAGAAAGTTGTAAACTCGAAGGTACGAAATCTGTGCAGCAATACGAACCGCTCGCAGGCTATAAATATAATGAGTAATGAGTGAATGTATGTCATAATGTTCATTAAGTATACATTATTTGCGACGAACTAAACTGAGTGTAAAGCATGTAATAACCCAGGTAGTAAAAGCATCCCCTCGGTCTCTATTCCATTGTTGGCCTTTTAATAAGTAATCACGTAAGTTGAGCAGTAAAGCTTGGCTAGGCGCAATATTGTGTTAGCGCCGGCATAATCAAATCAATCCATGTCAATGAAAAACATGTGGGAACTGGAAGTATGTAATTGTGGATTTCCTTGTTGGAATGAGGAGTCAGGAGAGACGCTGGAGTGTGAGTGGTGTTCAGGAATCATGCCTACTTGCGGATGGTATGTTGTCACGCTCGGTTCCACACCGCTACCTAAGAACAATAGCTTTCCGTCCTTCCAGTTCAAACTACGGGCGAAAAAAACAAACTCCTACTCTCGCCTACCTAATCATAGAGTACTTACCAGACTCCCTACCTCTATCAAGCATAAATATCTAGCTCACGTAACATTTGAAATACTTGAAGAAACTTTGGGGCAAAATGAGTAACCAAAAACAATCTTCGTTCAGTAAAACATATTTTTTAAAAGTGAGAGAAAGGAAAAATAAGAGGATACATTATCAAATCATGACGAAAAGGGTGCCTTTCATGCGTTTCACGTCACCTTCCGTGTTTTCTAGGAAGAACCGATTTATACATACTAAATTTACGAATATTTTGAACTAACTTTGGACCCTTAAACTAAACTTACAGGGAAAAAAGTACTGGTTCGGCATATGCCTTCGGTCAACGGACATAACCACGAGGGAGCCTGAGCTAGCATACCTAAATACATTCTATGTTGCATGAGTTGACATTATCGCATAATAAAGACAAAAACGTAGTCGCGGCCTGCCGGCGGAGTGAGATGACAGAGTTGATTCCTGAGAGGGTTGCGGGAGGGCGAGGGCGAGAAGGAGGGGGAGGGGTGGAGAAGAAGCCGGTTCCATGAGGGAGATATCAAAAACTGTGTTGGTTCTTAGTCGTGAAGATAAAAAGTGAACTCCCCTGGTTGTCGTGCTCACTGCTCTCTTGAAAGTTTCAACAGCGCCAGCTCGAGGATCGGCCAAGTAACCAGACGCGGCACGCATGGAGACTTTCTTCGAGTCATCCACCATCGACTTCTTCCTCAACGTCGAGACTCGAGATTCAATCGAAATGCATTTAATATTACTTACAGTTTATAACGTTTCTAAACGTGTGTGTGTGTGTGTGCACATGCACTTTGACTTATGCGGCTTCGGCTCCATTGCTAAAAAGACTTTGTAAACGTACAGCTATCTGCAGTTTAAAGAGTACCTTGTCGAGTATTAATGAAACATGATCGGGAACTCGCCACAAAATCCCTACCATATTAAAAATATAAAATGATCAAGTCAATCTTTAGAATGAGTAATACAATTAAGAGCATTCATTCTAATGACTAATGAGATTCCATTGCATTGAATGTGTGCTTGTTAGACAGCGTTGATCTTGTTCTCGCATGAGTATGACCATCATTATACGTATCACTGCAAGTAGAGGGCAGAGGCGGAGGCCTTACATGGCGCGGACGATTCTGTACAGACGAAAAGAATAGAATTGGTATTTATATCTTCAACTAAACCAACAGGCCCGCCCATCCAGTCACTGCATTCTAAGACACTACAGTCTACACTTGTATCTTTTACTTCAGCGCTGCGATGGGACTGAAGCTAGTTTTCGGACATTTCAGCCACACCTAAATGCCGAGAACAATCCTTACATCATTCATGGCCACTCCAATTAAGGAGCCAAGCTTATCAAATAAAATAACTCAAAATTGATCCAGTGGAGCTGAAAGTTTAAGTGTGGAGACGTTACATAGTACCCAACACGCATGAGTGTCCCACGTCCAGGGATGTTAAAAATGAATTAGTATTGATATTTTGACAGATATTCAACGACTTGACGGTAAAACACAGCGACGCCTATAGGTAAAGAACCGAAGATATATGGTAAATACCTCATTACACTTACAGTAAATATGGATTGCATACATGTGTGCCAAGAAAAAATATAGATATACAAAGAGAATATATTGTTTGAATTGTACATAAAATAAGCAAAAGTTATTGTTTTCCATCGCACAATGTTTTAGATCACGACTGATCTATGAAAATACGCCAAGACAAGACGTGTTCCCACCCATTGCTCCAGTCCTTTCACCCAGTGGCATAATTCTTCAGATTTCGGGCCCCCGCAGGATATTTTTGTAGGGTTCCATACTTTTTCAAATGCCTGGGAAGGTATACCGTACGTAAACATCTTTAAATATTATACTATGCATCATTTTGAGGGTAATTTTTAAATAATGACTCTTTTCAATTAAAATGAAAAAAATGAATGTAAAACCAGTTGCGAGCTGTGAATGTTTGTAAGGTTGTAATAGTAGAAGGTAAAATATTATGCCAGGTCCGATTTGAGTCTGGGGGAGGGCCTTACAATAATAGATGCGCCCGGTAGCGCAGGCCCGGGAAGTTTTTTAATTTTACTATAGAATTTAGTGTATTTTAATGTGATTTAAACACCACAAATTTTGGTCCAAATTCTTTAAATTACAACCTACTATTTCCTACTATTTCCTTACCTACTATTTCTTTGCTATTGATTATCGATGTTTTTGCTTTTATGGTATTTTTTCGATCAAAAATTTGCCCCCCTAGGGTCTTAGTCCTTATAGTCTCTCTACTGCGGGGGCTGCAACATCAAAGTTACGCCAGTGCTTTCACCATTGTTCTGAATATGATTTCCCCCCTTCCCAAGATAGTCTAACTATAACGCAAAAAGTGATATTTCCAATATTACGCATTTAATATTTATTTACATTTAAAAATATGTTAGTTTAGTTTATTTAATATTAAACATACATCATATCAAATATAGGCATGATTTGAGAGTAAGTGGCACAAACACTAGTCAAAAGCACAATATATTTGTATGATACCCAACACTCTTATTTTGAAACAAGGCTTTTTCATTTAAAAGAAATTATTTATTCACTGTAAAGCCATACCTCCAAAGAAAGCATAAATTATTATGGTGTTAAATTAATATATATTTCGTTAATGTAATCAATGAATGTAATCATTTAAAATCAAACTAATCGCGTTACTTACATTTTTTAGAATTAACCTTATTTCAAGATAATTTAATTACAAACACTTAGGAACCGAAAGCTATTGGATGCGAATTATCAAGTAACCAATGGATGGGAAAACGTTATTTACAGATATCTGGCCCGTAACAATAACAAAGAATTGCATTTTTTTACTATACGTATAGAGATTTTACTAGGAAAACGTTCAGAATAACGCGTTGATGAGCGAGCACGGGTACGTGCAAATTCTCCAACAGGAAATGCGTACACAAAGCACATAAAACATAATACATCCACATTGAATTGAAATATGAGCCATCTCAAACAACATAAAAGTATATGCTTTTCATCGAAACTTGAAAATAGCATCTAATCACCCTGGTACATAAAGCAAATAAGTTTCAATTCAATTGGCACTGGAAAACATTCATTTCGATACTTCATTTCTGACAGCTATTAAAAATTTCTAAAAGTTCATAAGTTCTTAACTGATTGGGATAAAAAATTGTAAAATAAGAGACAATGTTGGTCTTACAGACCATGCAAAATATGAGTTTGATCACATTTATCGAAGACCATTTTAATTTTTCAACCTATCAGGAGATGTTTATTTAAATTTTAACCAATGTTGGATTTCAAAAAAATTAGGGTCTGCAAACTGAAAAGGTTGTCTCTACATGTGTGCAAAATTTCAGCTCGATCGAAGAAAAACTGTGACTTGTATATGCTTGTATAGCCTCAGGTAACAGAAAAAAACAGAGGTCCGTGCCAAAAGAGCCAAAAGGAGACGCTCGCTTCGCTCGCTCATATTAATGCTCTGTTTTCATTTTCCTGAACATAGGGGCCGCCATATTACCATAGTTTTTTATCTTCAGTTTAGTAAAACTCCACTTGGGAAATGTGGTGTATTAATAATATGTACTGCGGCATTACTTGAAAAAACTGCAGTCAATGTAGCCTGTAGCCTGAGGTTAATTTAAGCTGAGGAAATAAGCTCCGGAATTAGGTAAATTGCAGTATAATGGTAATAAACCACATTTCCCAAGTGGAGTTTTACTAAACTGAAGATTAAACTAATTGTAATACCGGCCCTGAATGAACAGATTATAAATTAACTGTTCTTGTCCTACCAATCATACAAGTACGGAGAGAATATGACTACTACGCGAAATACGATGTTTTTATTTGAAATCTGCCGTATTTCAAACGAGTTCAGGGCGCGCCAAAGATAGGACGATTATTTTGTCCGCCGTAAGCGCCACGATCGTTTTGAGGGCAAGTGGTTCATCTTTACTGAAATTCTTTGGTTTCAGTATCTTTGGAATTTCACAACAGCTGATTTTGTTGACAGCTTGACAGTTGACAATTCATACCTGTGTAGTTAAAAATAGTCGTTCAAAAGTAATTCCACACCTAGTCAATAATCATTTAAAGTTCCATTGTTACCCTAAAGTCATTGGAAATCATCAGTGTAAGTAGAAAACTATTATTAACAAGGAATGTGTGGTTATTAGACTGAAGCCGCCATTTTTAAAATGAAAGTCACCGCCGCCGATAGTTGACTGACAAACAGCCCGCTGATCTTATGAACTTGCTTTTGCCCTCAAAATGCATGTGCTGCCATCTGCTGGTTGTTTCGCTTTGCACATGCCCTGGTCTTGAATTCAGTAAGTCGACGGAGTTGCAGAAGCCACTCCGAAGTCTATATAAATTCGATAACAATGTATAGAGATCAGTTAGCACTTAGCCTACGTAATTACGAACCCGGGCGACGCAGGCCCGGGAAAATGCTCAATATCATAATTGAATGTAGTGCATATGGCATATGCGATTAAAAATCATATGCGTCGATTAGAACGTCTATAACATTTTAATGACAAAATATATTTTGAAAATCTCTATGGAAATCTCTATATCTCTATAAATCTCTATGGGTCTATGATTTTCAATGGTACTTTTAAGATTAACGATATAAAATGAATGTACCAATTTCCTCGATAGAATGGTCAAAGATAACTAATAAACATATTCAGCATGTACAGCATAAATACTAAGTCATGCTATCCAATCAGTATACTCACAATATATTATGCTTTAAAAATACCGGGTGGCTCAAAAAAAACATCCAATGGGCGAGACATCACTGTGACGAAACAACTGCACATATCGTGTTGAATTTATACCAATTATACCAAACATACTGAGGTCTAATATATAAAAGTTTTAACATAATAATTTTTATAGGAAAAAGTTGCAGCTGTTCGAATTTCGTTGTCGAAAAATTGATTATACGGAGCTCAAAAATCACGCGTTCAGAAAATGTCCAGTGGCCGGGACCCTGTCTACATAAGCTGACGATATCAAGCGGAAAATGTCTTATGTTATTCAAAATATATTACTATCGATTGCGTACAAATTTCAATTTATTTGAACAATGTAACGAAAGTTATTTTATCTAGAATTTGCGCTTAAAAAGCGGAATACGCAAGAGATAAATTCTCCAGTTTTATTTCACATGTTAATTTTAGAAGTGAAATTATCTCCAGTGTTTTATGTTTATAAGCTCAACTTCAAGATATCATAACTTTCGGTGCACTAATTCAAATGTATTGAAATTTGTACACAAAAGATAGTAATATGTTTTGAATAACATTTGAAATTTTCAGCCTGATATCATCAGTAGTGTTGAAAATAAAGGTGTCCATGCCATTGGACTTTTTCTGAATGCGGTTTCTTTGAGCTCCGTATAATCGATTTTTCGACAACAAAATTCGAACAGCTGTAACTTTTTTCCTATAAAAGAAATGTTTTTGAAACTTTCACACATCAAACATTGGTATGTTTGTTATAACATGTAAAATTTTAGGACTAATATCTGCAGTTGTTTGTTCACAGCGGAGTCTCGCCCATTGGACGTTTTTTTGGGCCACCCGGTATATTACATATAGACTAGATGAAATTTTAATTTTCATTAATCTTTATTTCGTCTTTATTATTATCTTTAATATTTTTGATTTAATGATATTGATCTCTTCAAAAATTCTCCCCCTCCCCCTGTCCCTGCACACCCCATCCCATAGCTCCGGATGGGCTGACACAGTGGCGGCGCTACGGGGGGGCACGGGGGGGCAACTGCCCCCCAAAAAACTTGGCTTGCCCCCCCGGTTGCCCCCCCACTTGACGACTCCCATAATAAATTGCAATTACAGTAATTATTATCCAGATTAAACCTAAAAAGCATAAAGTTATACCATTGACGACACTTTTACTTCTCCCAACACCTCTTGTTTTAGAATAGAAACGTGAATATTTTGCACGTGCGGCATTTCATGCCCCTCGCCTTTCTACTGTTTTCCTGAGAACCATTCTATAATTCTTTCTTATAGTTATAAAACCTGCACAACGATAATTTTTATATACTAGTGAACTAAAGGGCGTATTCAGGGGGGGCGGCGCAGCCCCCCACCCCGAAATCAGGGTTTATCTAAAAAAAAAATGCACATTTAAAATAATGTGTGAAAAAATATCCTTTTTAAAATAGACATATCATGTCAAAAACGTTCCATAATGGCTAGAATTGAATTAAAATTCAAAAGAATTTCCGGGGCTAATCGCCCCGGACTTACATGTCTTAAAAGGTTGAAGATGTTTAACTATTCTTAAACCTCTTAGACCATTTTTTTAATATTTTGTAATTTATAATTCCCCAAAATAGCTATAAACTTCGATTCAAAATTGCACCTAAACGAATGACCTTGAACCAAAATTTTCTCGGGGGCTGCGCCCCCGAACCATTGTATTCCACTGTTATTTTTCAATATATTAGTAACTTCCCCCCCCCCCTCTCCCCCCGAAATTTCATCCTGGTTTCGCTTTTGAGTGAAAATGTATTTGTGGTTTTGCTGTACCCTGCGGAGTGGGGGGGTCATGATTTTGGTAAATATGACGGCTTTTCGCTTTGCCCCCTCAAGTAATTGCCTTGCCCCTGCTTTGCCCCCCCAACGATTATTTCCTGGCGCCGCCACTGGGCCGACACCCTATAGTAACGCCGGTACACCAGTTACGCCAGTGGATCAAACGTGGTGAAAAATTTATTTATCAAGATAACACAACACAACAACACATTTGTTTTTATAAAAGCAATTACGCGGTGTAATAAGAACCCCATAAAACATTCCTTGTAAAAATACCAGCTAAGTCTCTTCAACTATAAAAAAAATAAGAAATCTAGAAAGTCAGCACTGAAAAGTAGTGATATCAAAAAATGGGCCAAGTCAAAATTTAATTTTAAACCAAAATATACTTGGCGCATCGTGCATAGATAGCTTAGAAGTATAAGCCAGATGTGAATATATACATAAAATCTACCTACATCTATACACCTATAATGCCATAAAAAACGATGCGCCAAGGATATTTTGGTTTTTAAATTTTAGTTTTGACTTGCCCCATTTGTTGATATCACTACTTTTCAGTGCAAAATTTTTAGATTTATTTTTTTTATAGTTGAAGAGAATTGGCTGGTATTTTTACACGAAGTGCTTTTATCACTCCTAGGTATTCTTCTATCACCCCTCCTTTTATCCCACCAGGAAGGGATATCACTCCTTATTTTAGATTATTCTCACACTTGTTATACATATCGGAGCAACAATTACTATTTACTTTTAAAAAAATAAGCCATTTCCGATTGGGTTACTAAGAAAAGTTGCGTTTGGTACTAAATAATGCTTAAAATGATATTCCATGAAGAAAAGCGAAAGCTTTGTTCCAATCGGTCCAGCCGTTTTCGAGATATGGCATCACTTCCTGTTAACTAAATGGCGACTGAAATCACTGCCCCCTAGAATGTATTTATATAAATGTTTATATGAATCATTATTATAAGCCTTCTGAATGTGTAGTTATTGTAGTAAGAGGTGATTCAAGTCTGATTTTTCATTTTTATGACGTAATTTCCGGTTTCAGTAAAAGTAGATTTCTATTTCGACTTTTGATATTGTATAAAGTAGATCGTATGAATCTCTTGGCGTTAGTTTCGTTCCGATCGGTCCAGCCGTTTTTTGAGGTATGACGTCACTTCCGGTTTCAAAATGGCGGCACAAAAATTCATAAGGGCAAGGTATCTTCAGGCAGACAACCTGGATACTTGGTGCAAATTTCAGATCAATCGGCCCAGCCGTTTAGGTTGTGGCTTAAAATTTCACGATTTTCACGGCCCTCCAGCTCGCAAATGGCTTAACTTATTATTGCCATTTAACTAGGAATATATGGTATGATGGGCCATAGCTCTAAATTAAAATATTTCGCAACAATGTGAGATTTCCCATTTTTAAGGTCCAGTAGGCCGAAAATGCCACTTTGATGCTTACAGTTGGGTTGCTCCAGCCTTTAGGTTTGAACGGTATGTTGTGTGAGAGTGTGCGCGCCCATACGACTTGGCTGGCGGGGAGCGACAGCTCCACTAGATGTTACTCAAATTGAAAATAACCGGATATTGATTTGAATTTCATTAATATTTTGTTGTTTATTCAAGAAGTCATCAATCACACAAAAACGAGTTTTTACAGCGCCTACACATCGTTTTACTGCGGCTTATCTAAAGGAAGTATATCAGTTTTACTTAATATTATTAATTATCAATTTTTTTACAGTTTTAAGACTGCATATTTCTACGCAAGGTAAGAAATATTTTTGTATTAAGTAATAAATATACATATACATTCCTTGTACAAATTTAAGCCGTAGGTAAAATATTTCTAAGGTGCCCCCCCCCCCCCCCCCCCCCCCCCCCCATTTCTCGCCAGATACATAATTTCAACGACATTCACATTCTCCGTTACATTTTAATTTGTGTAGTATCCACATACTAAAGTGCCTGATCGCTTTTTCACCATTGGTAATTGATAATTGTAGAAGAATCACCATTTTGCAATTCTATGAAGATGATTCATGAAAATCATACTCTCTATGTAGAACAGTACGTGTAACTGCTGCGCTAACATTCTCAGCATTCTCTGACTATTCAATGGCATAAGTTAGAATTTTAAAAAATGAGCTTTGTAGTTCTTATATATAACATTAATAACGGTATTTAACACATGTCATGAAGTACTTATAACATAAACGGAGTAACATGTACTTTTTCAAGTACAACGATAATCCTTAATTTCTGGTTCCTAAACGAAGAGTCATCCAACCCTGACATTTGCTATACGAATGTAATCAAAGCAATGGGGGACGAAATAATGGTTTCAACATTTAAAAAATTGCTCGTGTTTGAGGGTTGTGGGGGGGGGGGGGGGGGTGGAGTACTAGAGGTGTGACAAAATGCCCAAATAAAAATATGTGATTTTATTTATCAAAACTTCGTCCAGTGTGATCAAAATCAAAATGTGTCATGAAAATTCTTGAATTAATTTGATACGGTATAACCCATACTTTGCGACTTTCAACATTCAATGTCAACATACAAAAAGTACCAATGCACAGTCGTACACATTAGTTTTTAAATGCTTTCTCTGACTACAGGACGACAGAAAACTATTTTCATCTTACAATAGGAATACATTCAATGAACATATAGTTTTCGTATCTAACATTCAAACTATCCACGCATCCGCATACAAGTAGCATGTTTCGTGTCAAATGGTCTAATTTGCACGAGCTATCTAATTTGCATCCAATATAGAGTTAAACTGGTAATCCCTGTCCTACTGGTAATCCAATCTACTCTAGAAACATTAATAATCGTATCGTATAATTACCGTGTTGAGTGTTATTGTTGAGTGTTCCCTAAGCGGGAGCCGCACTTACTTTGGCCCCCACCAAACGCTAATTCCCTAACGCAAACATTGTTCAAATTCACATTTCAACCTACTACCTATACATGTGAAAGTAGAGTAATTTGTAGTTACTATATCCTGTTCGCATTAATTCATCGTTGAGAGAATAGCTTTATAATTAATTGTTAAGAAATTCAACTATTGTCTAATAATGCAATTATCTAAGCATTATTTTTCGCGGCCTAGAAAAAATACATATTTAGACCATAAACAAATAAATTGGAAACTTGATTTATATTACAAACTTTCTTTTGGTCTTTCAGTCTTGCATCAGTATAAAGGCAAACTTTGTCGTTATCGATTTGTACTACAAGGCTGAATGTCCTCAACTCAACAGTGTTGACTTTAAACATTTCATGAATAGTTTGGGGGGTCAAACATTTTCCTTATTAGATTATTTGTATATTGAACTACTTCATACTTTAATGACGTAGTAGGTGTTAAGTAAAATACTTCTTATGACAATTGTCATTATTATTTTTATTTTTATTATTTTGAGACAACATCAAGGTAGGTACCGCTACCATATCTTATTCATTGACTATACCAATTCCAAACTTTTAACTTTGTTTTTTATTTCTTGTTCATATAAAAACAAAATAATAAAAGCCGGACTCAAGAGAAGTGAAACAACTTGCCCCACCACGGGGTTACATGTTACAGGGGACGTACGGGGTAAATTGTTTACAGCTTTATTATGTATTCCATTTCCAGTTGAATCATTTAAGAAAATTATAAGTCATTTTTATAGTTGTGAAAAACAATGATTAAAAAATAAATGTCGATTAAATAAACACGTGCGTGTATTTTTATGTCCAATTTACATAAAACGGAAAAAAATAATCTTTGGTTAATTTTGACGAATAAGAATATAATTAACTTATTTTGTAATTATTCGTCATATTATAAACATAACTTTCCGTATCACACAGTCCTGCTATAATATCGGAATATCTGTTACTTTATCTGCTATATCAGTTTCTGTTGTAATTGTTCGTCATATTATAAACATAACTTTCCGTATCACACAGTCCTGCTATAATATCGGAATATCTGTTACTTTATCTGCTATATCAGTTTCTGTTGTAATTATTCGTCATATTATAAACATAACTTTACGTATCACACAGTCCTGCTATAATATCGGAATATCTGTTACTTTATCTGCTATATCAGTTTCTGTTGTACTTATTCGTCATATTATAAACATAACTTTCCGTATCACACAGTCCTGCTATAATATCGGAATATCTGTTACTTTATCTGCTATATCAGTTTCTGTTGTAATTATTCGTCATATTATAAACATAACTTTCCGTATCACACAGTCCTGCTATAATATCGGAATATCTGTTACTTTATCTGCTATATAAGTTTCTGTTGTAATTATTCGTCATATTATAAACATAACTTTCCGTATCACACAGTCCTGCTATAATATCGGAATATCTGTTACTTTATCTGCTATATCAGTTTCTGTTGTAATTATTCGTCATATTATAAACATAACTTTCCGTATCACACAGTCCTGCTATAATATCGGAATATCTGTTACTTTATCTGCTATATCAGTTTCTGTTGTACTTATTCGTCATATTATAAACATAACTTTCCGTATCACACAGTCCTGCTATAATATCGGAATATCTGTTACTTTATCTGCTATATCTGTTTCTGTTGTAATTGTTCGTCATATTATAAACATAACTTTCCGTATCACACAGTCCTGCTATAATATCGGAATATCTGTTACTTTATCTGCTATATCTGTTTCTGTTGTAATTGTTCGTCATATTATAAACATAACTTTCCGTGTCACTAGTCCTGCTATAATATCGGAATATCTTTTACTATCTGCTATATCAGTTTCTGTTGTAATTGTTCGTCATATTATAAACATAACTTTCCGTATCACACAGTCCTGCTATAATATCGGAATATCTGTTACTTTATCTGCTATATCAGTTTCTGTTGTAATATCGGAATTTGTATAACCTTATTTTACAATAATAACTAAAACCCCATCTCAAGTTGTTTCATATTTTAATAAATATAATTAGGGGTGTATTTTCTTAAAATTTGTGACTGGAGTTAATTACTACCAGAAATAATAGATACCTATTTACAATAAACATTCATAAAATAGCAATAATAAGGGTTTTTTGATGTAAGAAGAAAAATATCTTTAGACGTGAACAATTTTAATGTTGCATGACGTTTGTGCAGTTTTGTAAGCAGCGATCTAAAACTTTGCATTTGCAAGCCCTAAGAAGTTTCATTTGCAAGCCATTGCAAGTGGCAAGTGGCATTGCAAGTGGCATTTGCAAGCCACTTAGAGCCCTAAGTGTTTTAATATACCTAGTTCAACCATTACGTATACACTGCATGGTTCAACAGTGTATATTTAGTAGGTACTTTTGATAATGATAATCATGATTCTTTGCATATCTCATTTCGACGTTTGATCGACCACGTGGTGTTGCACATTTTCATACCAATCTGTCGTTATCTTCAAAAGTTATTAACATTTTACGCGTCTTTGGAAATATTTTGTCAAATTTCTTGGAGGAAATTTCAGATATTTTATAACTGATCTTCGACGCATTTCGTTTTGGCTCTTTCCAAGGTCTGTAGAGCAGAATCTTGCAAACACATGTCAATTCTCATGCAATACGAAGGCTCGCTTATCAACGCGTTACACTAGTTAAAATACCTGTTCTGTGCGTCATTGATTGAGTTCAGGGCTCTCTACTGCGGAGTAGATGTTCTAGGTGCAGATACCACTTCAGTGATGAACGAGTAGATGGGATGTCCAAGAGGTGACCACGGGTCTGGGAGTAAATCATTATCACCATATTCCATACAACATGCGGAAACGTACCTCGATATATCAACTGAAATTCACTACAAACTTATTCATGTGTCAAATTTGATTTTTGATTTATTTCATTGTTCTTTGATTTGAACATGTGTAAATCCGGTCAACTCCCAATTATACGGCCAAAGTACAATGATTTGACACAACCCCAGCAGCCCATTTCATGGCACGCATGCCTTTTCCTCCGTTCAGACAATTATGTTCTAAAAGTTTAGGAACTTTATCAATTGCTTGATATGACTCTGAGGTTGATCACATTGTTTAGCACAGAATCGTCGAATATAACATCCAGTTTCCGTGTGTTGAAACTTCTGGTAAGTGACGTCATATTGTGAGTGAAAACATTTTCTGTCCGTTGGAAGACTTCTGTTTTTCAGTTAAATTCAGAAAATCGCAGAACGGACGGAAGATGAAAATGTTTTCACTCAAACTGACGTAACTCTTAGCGACTCTTTAAGAACCATCAACAAACGGGACATGGAGGATATTCATTACGTTCTCTGCTAATAAGTGACCATCGTATTTTCCTAACTTTATACGTTGTTGAGACATTTAAAAAGTGACGTCAAAGTAAAATTTTATTCAGTAATATTTATTGATAGACTTTCAAAAACCATTTATTTATACATACAATGCAATATTTCGCTCAAAATTCTCCGAGCTTCTTCAGGCATTTATAAAAAACAACAACAATATAATAAAATAATAACAAAATAATACAATAATAACAATAATAATAAAATTTTATTAGTTGACTTAGGGTCTGGGAGCTGTTGTCAGATGCAGACGATGGTTCTTCGGTTGACGCTCCTAGTGTTGATGTTGGCCCCCAAAAGGGCCGTTTAACACGACGTTTCGACAGACGTGGCTCTGTCATCTTCAGGTGAAGAAACGTCGTGTTAAACGGCCCTTTTGGGGGCCAACATCAACACTAGGAGCGTCAACCGAAGAACCATCGTCTGCAAAATTTTATTACTAAAATTTTACTTCTCTCGGATGATATGTGTGTTTATCATTAATATTTGTATTGCAACGGAACGCTTGCCTAGTATAAGAATATGTAAGGGCACACTACACAATAATGACAGTTTATACGTGATACACGCCCTTGATACACGCTAATATTTATTGACTAAGTAAAATACTTCAGACACAACCTGACAGGGCAGTCCTGGCAGTCCATCCAGGACTGCCCACCGTGACCTAATGCTAGCTAATGAATACCGCGCGGGTCAGCTCCCTCCCTTAAATACTGTCACCTGAACCCACGCCAACTTATACCCCCGCACCCCCTGCCCTTGGTGACCAACCCTGGACCTCACATGAGGGCAGAGGATGCAAAAGCAACGCTATGCCGTTGCAGTATTGCTATTTACAAATTTACTGGAAGAAAATTTCACGAGATAAACTTCCCTATTATGCAATCATCCACAAAATATCCAATGAAAACTGGGTAATAACAACGAGTTTGAGTAGCTAACAATAGCATATTAAATTAACATTCACACCCAACATCGCACCGCATTAACGTCACACTTTATATTTAAATCTGCATTAGCTAGCGTATTGATTTTAAGTTATATCATAGTTCACTAGAGGCCATTCTGTTCTTTACTCCGCATCTGCTCCGTGCGACTAAGAGTGAAAAAATAACAATAGTAGTGGGCGCTAGTCGCTACCCAGCTGGCAGCTGGCATGGAACCAAGACTCCTGCACGCACATGCAGCCGAGATCTCGGATCTCATACACTATGCACACCCACTACCCACTCTCTTCGCGCAATTCACGCACGCAAACCAAGAAAATCGAGACAATTTTGAAAGTGGAGTCATTTCATGCACACGAATAGATCTTTTTCTTAATTTGCAGAGACATAAATATAGACTTCCATATAGAGAAAATGTTATGAATTATACACCAAATGCGTAACTAGCCCCTGAAGAGCCCCTGACAAAAAAAATTGGCTGCCCCCCTCCCCCCCCCCCCCCAAATATTGTCGATCATTTTACAAATTAACATTACATTTTAGGGAGGGTGAAATGCCCCGCAGGGAATTTTACGATTTTTGTATTTTCAATACGAGCTTTACACGTTTCTAATGCCATAATTTTTTTAAAATTTGCCCTGCACATTAATACTTTCCAATAGGAAAGGGGGCGTGTACAATTAGTTGAACAAAAACACCACATCAGAAAATACAATAAAATGAATTGCACATTGTCGGATCTGAGTGGTGCCCCCTGGGCATGGGCCCCTGGCATTTGCCGGCCCAGCCACCCGGTAGTTACGCCACTGAAATAAACTCGTACACATATTAAGTAAAATAGGTAATGTGTTTACACCAATCAATTTCCCGGCTAGAGTGACTAAATCTACATGTACGTTAATTATGTATTAATGTACATAAATCTATGTTAATTATTGATAATTATTGAAATAACACATTTTAAGCTTGATAATGATGGAAAATTTAGTGAATCTCTCACTTAGGGATGGTGTTTTGGAGGTAACCTGCGAAATAAAAACGCGCACCCCGACTGGGAATCGAACCCAGATCCTTCGGGTTTCCGGCCCTATGCTTTAACCATTAAGCTATCGGGACGCATTCTTAATCAGCAGGTTGGGTTGCCATACAACTCTAGCGAGTCCGAGTATCTGACCTATACACGAAGACTGAAGCACTTCGACTTCATTTGACAACGTGAATACATCTCTCTCGAATGGCTATGCTCAAACTTCTGAGCTACGAGTGGATTGTTTGATAATGATGGAAAATTTAGTGAATCTCTCACTTATCAGAGCTCACCTACTAGAGTTAGATAATGCATTAGCACAAACTTCATGGGATGATGGTGCCGTTTATTGCCGTTTATTATTTGTTCGAGTGTACGTTAAAACCGGGTTAAGCCACGTTTTTCGGAAATAATATCGTAGGGTTTTAAAAAACCTAGAAGATAAAGTTGTCATTTGATAGAGGAAATCGCACATTTTTATTGATTTGCTACGACAACTTTATGTTTAAAAATTTGAATTTCACAACAAGAAATTTCTGGAAAAGTAACGAAATAGAGAATAATAAATAATAAATATGCTTAGGTATTACGAACAAAAAGTGTATAATAAGTCTGTAAAATGCACCAAAACGAATGACCTTGAGGAAAATTTTCTTGGGGACTATTCCCCCAACCCAAACCCTCTTCATTTCCTTCACTACTCATTTTTGAGCGTATCCATAGATTACATCAGTACTACACCACTGGCGTAGACGAATAATCCGAGTAATTTTTATTGATTCTATTACAATTATTTGATCTGCACATTCCAAACGAAAATAGTCGAGAAGAAGATCACGAAAAAAGGAATAAATTGCTAACAAAGGAAATCATGGATGCATGTGCCATAAACAAAATATGGCAGAGTGGAAGAGGTCAAGGAAGAACATTGCGCAAATGATAAGAACAGCAAGGATGATTGCATGATAAGACTATTACCCTATTACAGAATCGAAAAACAATTGTAACTTGTGAACGGTGTACACATCAGCGCGCAAAACGAGAAGCTTTATTTTCTATAACCAATACAAGTCTGCCGCGAGTGGAGAAAATCGCATAACGCAAGACCGTTCTTATCATGGTTCTTATGTACGGGCGCTTGGGAAGTAATAAATAAATTGCCTAGGTAAATCAAAGGCATTGCTAAATTCATGTAGATGTAGGAGCCCACCAGTTAAAAATAAAAACCAAAGTGGCAAATGAAAAAAATGTTTGAGCAAATGTTTTGAATTACTACTTTTCTACTATAGCTAGCAATTAACAATTGCTAATTCAGGTAGGTAATACCCTTTTTGACTCTTTACATCTAGTGGAGCGGTCGCTCCACGCCAGCCAAGTCGTACAGCGCACACTCTCTCACACAACATACCGTTAAAATTCTAACAACATAGTCAAATAAAAATTCGGAGGAGCAACCAACACTGATAGTTCTAACTGTTTCTTGACATTTTCGGCCTACTGGATCGAAAATCTCACGTTGTTGTGTAACATCAAACATGTGTTTGATACATCCAGGTTTGAAAACAAAGTTACCGTTACCGATTATTACCTAAAGAACCGTGAAAATCGTGAAGTGTTTTAGTGCATTATACCCATATAGGTATAGTGTAATATCGCTCTTAGCATTAAAACGTAGTACCTATAGGTAGGTATATTATTATAGGTATAGGTATAGGTAATGCACTGAGAGATTTACTTATTAGTTATATGTAGGTATTTAATTTATTGCCTAAACTTCTGTACTGTTGTGTTAGTATATTATACACGATACGCCAAGAATTTGTTAAATTGACTCGGCCCATTTTTTATGTACCTAACTGCTTTTCACTGATGCATTTTTAGATTTATTTTACTATCTTTAGTTAAGGGAGTTGGCTGGTATTTTTACACACAGAGTGTTTTATAGAGTAAAATACCAATGCAAACATCATATGCAATTGAGATTCAATCTTAGAAATGAGATGTAAATGATAAAAATTGATTCTGGACTAAAACAAAATTGTCTGTTGGATGGGACTAAGTCCGTAGTAAAGTAGTAACTAGGAAAACACTCGGTGTAACACGTTGATAAGAGAGCACCGATACGTGCAAACCCTCCAACCAAACAACACGATCCACTCAAAAGAGATCAAAGAATACTTGCCTGATTGAGCTGAATATTTGTAAATGATAGATAGTGTTGATCTTGATCACCAAGCAAAATATGAACTTAATCGGAACATTTTGATTTTAGACCAATCGGAAATATTTTCCTCAATAGGGAATAGGTGAATTTTTTGATTATATTTTGTTTATATACAGAATAGCCTCAAAGAGCATTTTATTAATTTTTTTTAATTCATATATTTCCCATAGTCAATTTATTAGTTTTCGACATTTCACTCCTCTGCAAAAACAAGCTGTACGTCACACGCCGTGTTCCCTGTGTTACGGGATGCATAGAAAAGGCTCTGGCTAGCATTATCTATACGGCCCGACTCGGCGTGTGACGTCAAATTGTGTTTCATGGACAGATACAATCTTACAAACTTTGTAGATTCGTTCCTTGAAAACTATTCGTCACACAACAAAAGTAATACCACATCTGTCTTCAACAACATCTCAACTTTCATAAAATATATATGATTCTAAAATCTAAAATTCACTTCACTTCCCTATTAGAGGATTTGGCTGAAAGTTAGTAAAATTTGATTAAATGGTGACCTTGCAGAATTTCAAATTGATAGGATCAACCAATCAGAAGATTTAAAAAAATTACTATAATTAACGGATTTCGAAATAAAATTGAGTCTGCAAATCGCAGTGTTAATCCGTATACATGTGTGCAAAATGTCAGCTCAATCGGAAAAACGATGCGACCTGTATATCAGCAGTAACAGACAGACAAACAAAAAATAACAGGTCCGTGCCAAAAGAGCGAAAAGGAGTCGCTCGCTCTACAAATTATATAAACAAAAACATGGCAAGTTTATTTTAGAAGTATTATTGTCTTGTCTGTCAAGGATAATCCTATATATTTGAAAAGAGGCAGTGAGTATCACCATGGGGCATGCGACTGGCCAGACATCTGTCGTCGATGTCTAGTGACAAACGGAACCGCCCCGTTCTTACGTACAGACCAAGGTCAAATTCTTCACTCGTCCGGCTGAGATCGTCTTACATTTGGAAAGATTGCACGGAAAGCTGACGCAGCACAACAATAAGCTTAATTTAGGCCTATGTTATAAATATGAAGGCATGTTGTAGCATTAAACAAAATTAATAATAATGTCTTTATATTGCCAGAATCGTGGTTTGTAGTGCGGCCTCAGACATCGGCGGAAGCATTCATTCAGTGCTGCAGCTATAGCAGTCACGAGTCCCATACTGAGCGATAGTCAATGGTATCACAAGAGCATAATCCAATCTAAATGGACACTATGAGACGTTGAGACGGTCAGGTCAGCCACTGGACCCACACGTCCACATTTCATCTCTCTCAGCTGAACATTAGCAGGTTGCGACGTGTGACCCAAATCATGGCTCCATTTACCTACACCATTTACCATCCAGAATGAAATGGTCACATCGATTATTGAACATTACGTACTTATAATGTATGCCCCGTATTATTTATAGACAAGACTTGAAGTTGGTGTAGGTATTTGGGCGGTGGCACCACGCAGCCAAGTCACTAAAAACGATTTACAACAGATTTGTGCTACGAATCTGACACCGTATGGTGATTACTGATTTCAACGCCTACGAATCTGAAATATCAGTTACGAAACGTATTTAGTCGAATAAATTTGCAATCACTGGCGGAAATACTTATAGCTGTGCCCACAATGATGGAAAACTTCCAGGGGAGTCAGGAAGAAAAGAAGGGATTAATATTTTTCCCCTTATTATGTGTGAAGTGAAAAATAATCGGCCGAACCGGGCTCGAACCTGGTATCTCTCATTTGCCGTGCGATCGCTCCACCAACTGAGCTACCATCATCATAATATCTCTAGCCATCATCAGTGCTATCGTAGCTATTTTGTAATTTTTTTCTAATCTCAATTAAAGGATTACTATTAGAACGATTTTTATAACGTTTGTCCGTCCTGGTAGCTCAGTGTAGAGCTCTCGCCACGGAGGTCTCGGGGTCAAGCCTCGGTCCGGTTGTATATTTATTATTCACTTTGAACATTAATTTATTTATTTATTTATTTCTCAGACATTTGGTCACATCTTTTTTTAGAATTTAATGAATAAAACGTTGTCAATAAAATAAATAACAGGTAAAAAAGTATCTAAATTAATAATACTACATCACAAAAACGTTAAAAGGCTTATGTAAAACAAGGTAAGAATACATAATTCATTAATTCGTCAGTCGAGTAAAATGATTTTTCTAGCAGCATGACTTTCAGTTCACTTTTAAAAACATCTTTTGTCTTGGAGTTTTTTTATTGTTTCTGGGATTTTGTTGTAGAATTTCCGTCCCATTTGTAGTACACCCTGTGATGACAACTTTAATTTAATTTACAGTATTGGTGTTGAAGGTCGTTAACTCTCCTCGTGTTATGCACCTGTATTGAAGACGTTCAGATTGTTTCTTACAAAAATACAAGTGTTAAAAATATACAGGGCATGGCAATATTCGCAAGTCTCGAAATAACTGCTTACAGGAATCTCTAGACCCCCGCCTCATCATCTGCCTAACAATTCTCTTCTGGGCAATAAACACACATTCTTACACATCCCTATCAAATATAGCTAATATAATTTATATTGACTTCCATCTAAATATTCCGCTGTAAGCTATTCTTTCCAATAAACACGTTGTTTATTTGCTTGCGGACATTCATTGCACTCGTTTGCTCCCTGCTGAATTTGCCGATCCGATCCGAAGCATCCACTCCACGCAGTCGGTCTCCTTGCCGCGTACATACATTCTTTTTAACACAGTTCGATTGGAGTTCGATTTTACGTCAAATTAAATTAATGATAAGTCTTCCATGCATTCGTAGAATCAATAAGACTAGCAAATTCATGAAAATGGAACGAACTACATTAAATAATTATTATTCACTGGTGGGAAAAGGTCAATAAGAAATTTTAGATGCTATAAAAGAAGTGTTCCAGGAAAGTAAAGTAGTCCACAGCAAAGTGTAATTTTCAATAATCTTTGGCAAATAGATTTTGAGTATTGGGTATAAATATATTTTTAAACAAAGCGGTGGAACAAAGACTGGCTCAGCTCCACCAAGATGTATTCTCAAGATAGCATCTCAAGGCCATGAGAAGGTCAAGCAAAGGTCAAGGAAGTTGGGTGCATGACACACACCCCGTCTCTTTATATTTGTGAATCGATTCTGCTTTATCTAGTGGGGCGGTTGCACCAATCAGCCAAGTCGTTACATAAAACCTAAATCACATGCAGCTCATACCTAACTTGAACACACTCATTTCAGTATTCAAGTATGCTGTACAAAAACAAAACTTGTAAAATGACTGCCAAGAACCTTCCTACCTAAAAGTATCAATTTGAAGTATTTGAAGTATCTCATTGAAAAGTATCAATGAGATCTAAAAGGAGACCCAAGCATAATATTGTTAAAACATGTTCACACTAAAAATTCGTGAAATCATTTCGTCCAGATACTGCCGCCAAGCACTACACTTAACTTTGTGCCTGAATTTGGCCTAAAATGAGCTTGCAAATTTCAAACATTAAACCTTAATAGAAAATATAAACCAAAAAAATTGAATAATTTAAAAACAATATAAAAAAAAAATTTGGCGCATTCGATAAAAAGAGGGCATCACAAGAAGATAAAGAACTAAAAGAATAAATACTGGACTAATCGTAACATACAGGACTATAATCAGGACTCTTACAATTGTAAGTAGAAATGCGTTTCACGCTATAGTAGGTTCACATTATAACAAACTGTTACTCAAAATTGATTAAATTTCAAGGAAACTTTCTTTATCTACGGTAGCCATTAACCAAATGATTATATTCGGGATTTTGAAATCTCAGTTTGACTGTTCGGGAAAGTGAACAATAGATTTGGGCAAAGGTTATTTCTAGTGCTTCCATCCCCTTTTCATCCGTATATCTCTATATCGGACTAACTGCAGAGTTTGCATCGCGCAACGCGGTGGCGGCCAACAAAGAGGGCCGAGGGGACAAATGGTATGGCCGATCCATCACTGCCTATTAGATCCATTAATCTCTCAGCCTTCTAACAATGAGTTGGCCACATTACCGCCTTGCACAAGTTCGTCTTGGGGAAATAGACGGATGATTGAAAAACGTACAACACATTGCCCGGATGGAGCTTAAATACGCCCGCTCTTTTGTCACCTCTTGTTTTAAATTGCGTATATTTACTTACAAATATTTAACGATAAATGTTTACTATTTTGTGCTCAACGTAGTTTCCCTAACATATTTTCTTAAAATTAGTATAGATTACGAAGTGATAGCATAATTATATCTAATAGTTGATCATTAATTAATTGGTTGATCCAAGTACTGCATGGCATGGGACGTTAAATTATAGAGTATTGAAACACTGGACCCAACTCTAGTTAAAATATTACACAGCACTTAAAATTGTATTCGAGATCGAACCTGTATCTGGTAATTACAACCCAACCCATTATACATGTTATTCAAAACACTTTTGTAACTGAAAAGTGGTCAATTCAGTGTCCCAAATTGGTTTCTTGATATACAAATCCAAAATATCGCCATACTACAGGATACTACAGGATTACTTATAGCGGAAAAATTGGGTGCTCACCCTAAATAATATTGGGCGCCATTTGCTGGCCATTTGCATTTGGCTGGCATAATTGCTTGTGCCGTGTCTACATGTAAGTAACACAGACCAGCACTATCATCTCGAGACAGGATAGCTATGCAGTTACATAATATTTTGACTCTAAATTTCCAAATTTCCAGAAATTAGATCACGATTAGAAATGAGAAATTAGAGTAGAAATCGCGTAGAAACGCAAAAAATTAGAACTCGTTAAATCAATTTTTTCCGGAGCGCATGGTGCCCCCCCCCCCCCCCCCCCCCCCCCCCCTCATTGTTTCCGTGAGCAATCGTATTTCCCGTCATACGTATTTTACGCGCCTGAGTGGTCCGCGAAGTCCAAAATTGTCGACCTCTGTTAGACTGTTTTAAATAATAGCGCATAAAAATGCATACTTAAGATGTCTGTGCATAAATCGTGCAAATTTGGGGGGGGGGGGGGGGGGGGGTTGATAGTGCATAATTGCATTGCATGCATATTTTAGGGTTTTATACATACTCTAAATCAGGTTGTTATTTGTATGGGATTGCCTCACAAAAGCAAACAAGTATAAATTAGTTATAAACAATATTATGAACAGTAAATAACAAAATAAAACGAACCCAATATGTATGTGGAAAATATGACAAATCCGCGACACGAAAAGTATCGCAGACCAGGAATTCAATTTGAACAAAGTCAGTGTTGAAATGAATATGTAGGAGTCGACTACTGTCGAGATAATTCTTCTGATAATATTTCCTATAAATATCGACACATCTTTTCAGCCATTAAATAATACAAAATGAAATAAGTAGTTTGCGTATTTATTTCTTGATGTCAATGTTATTACGCCCAAAGTCGATGTCAAGGTAAGATATAATAAAGTGCATAGAGTAATTCCATGTCAACTCGCCCAAGAATTTACATGACCCTCTCCGATTTTGATAAATCTTGATTGGTCACAATCACAAAACAACAGAAGTTTACACATATTTTTTGGTTTGTCCAATTATTAAGTACATTTTTGAGTACTCAAAACAAGCCCTCAACAAATCAGCATTTTTTTCACTATTAGTTCTATAATCCACAATCCCTAAAATGTTGAAGTGGACACGCTTTTGGTTTCAGACAGAGCTATGAATTAAATTGTCAAGGGTTCATGCTCCACTCCATCCATAGGAAATACAACTGAAGATCTTTTAAAATTCAATTATACCTATTTCTAATAATTTTCATACCATTAGTCCTGGAGGGTAAGGGGAGTGCTGGTTATTTGGGGGAGATACAGAGTCAATCTACTAAACATTTCACTTGCAACCTTTCTCTTGACTACAAGTTATCCACCCTTGACTCAGTTAAATAATCCCAACCTTCTTATATAGGCAATGGCACCAGATGTCGCCAGCAGTTCGTTGATGTATGTCAGACTTATCGTATTGTCCAAGTGCTTTTAAACCAAACAAGGCATATAATCTCTTCTACTAATTAAGAACGAGTTATGTCTAATGCCGTGTCTCTTCATGTAACTCTAGAAACCCATAAGAAACACTCCGTGTAAAAAAGACCAGCCAAGTATCCTTAAGTAACTAACATAAAAATAAAATAAGTCAAAAAATTAAGTATACATCCACGGATTAGTGACCAGTCTTGAAATTCGGGCTGTTCCAATGGGGAACGGATACGCATAAATGATACGACAAGATGTTACGTAGAGTACTTGCATTAATGATTAATAACGGCCGTGTAGTTTCAATACAATTAAGATGCTGGGAGCGACCTGCACGTCGAATGTCCGGAGGATCAATGCCGCATCTCCAACAGAAAACAAAAGTAAACGCCAAAAATCTTATTTCAGAGAACTTGACCCGGCTGGTATTTTTACACAGAGTGTTATAAATGGGGCTCCCTTTTTAGTTTGCTTTTAGATATGATAAGAATTTCAATTAGTCCATACGCTTTTGACCGATTTATTTGGCTGAAAATGTGTAGAGTATATGACAAAATGTTGGTCCCAATGACCATGACCAATTTAATTTGAAGTTGATTTGTCAAACTTTTTTGTTCACTTTTCAACCAATCGGAGAATCTCGCTCAAAAACTATATACATATTTATGTGACCTGATCTCTGACGATGTTAGTGTGTGTGATCTGGCAGCGCATGAAATAATATCTCAGAGAAATTGTCATAAAGTGCCATATGAATCAAGGTGTCGCTCGCTATTGAAATACGAGTATATCCTGAGAACTGCGCCTATTTGAAATTCTCGATGAGAAGAAAACGGGAATAATAACTAAACACGTGCTTCACTTGCGTCAACAGCAGATGATAGAAACAAGAAGACGACTTTTTAATTAAACGTGAGTTTTTCTCATTTTCATTTATACCTCTAAAACTGCACTGAATCGAATCAACTTTAATTATTTTACTTTTCGTAGCAAATGCTCTTGCCCGCAATGCGAGCCTTTCAATTCACATCATGTTATGAAATAAACCTTGATATTCTAACAAAGAATCCCTCAATTTAAAACGTAATCTCAACTTATTGACACGTATCCGTGTGATATTGGACGTGTTGAACTTGAAGGATGATAGAACTTCGTTGAACTTTCATATTTGTACAAGAAATACAGACTTCATTCTCGGAATAGTTTGATTTCAAAGCGAATTGATAGTTTGAATGAAATTGCATGTATCAGCATGTAACACCATGGCCGACGAGGGTAGCGCTTTCCATCAATCCCCATCAAACAAAACAACACAACATGATATAATAAATGGAGGTAATAAAATTGTATTTCAAAATATCTAACATTTGTTTACACGAGTATATAGGATTTCATGATTTTTTATATTACTGCATAGGGCAAGAAAACTGATATTTCACTCCGATGTTTTTGTATATTTTAAAAACCCTTCCTCAGGGAGCAAATACACAAGTAAAATCTAAGAAAGAGAATTGAACAACAATGCATACAATTAGTACAATTTAAAAAACAGAATCTATACCTACGGGAGATAATTTAAGAAGTAAAATATACCATAACTTTGGTTTCATTGATTCAAATGTATTGACATTTTTGCACAATAAATAATTTTAAATAAAATTTGAAATTTTCAGCTTGATATCATCGCAGTGTGGGTAAACAGCGGCCGGGCTATTGTATTCGTAATGGATTCCATGATTAAACTATTTCTTAAAGTGAGAATACATGATTAAATGCTGTTATAAAACAGTATAAAGTATAAAATATAAATATAAAAATAAATATAAACAGTATAAATTCTTACATAAAAAATAAAAACGAATTAGTAGACTTACACTCAAGTTAAATTAAAGTTTTATTAGAAAAGTTTTACTGTTAGAAATATTTGTATTGTTCGTCTGCAAGAGACTTTTAATAACCTTACGAATAGTAATGCTTTGCTTGATATCAATTTTAATCCTTTGACCATTTTTAGAACTAATGTTTTAAAATGTGTGTGAGTGTATAATTTTAATGCATTTTTGGATTTAATTTTGGATCGTTACTGTGATTTGTTATTTATTACGTATTTTTAATGATACCATTTATTATATTTGTACTTGTGGCAATTTCTGTTTTGCTGTTACAAATAAAGAGCTAATAATAATAAAAAAAATATTAAATGTGTGATGGGGAAATGACAGGACACTAAATTTTTAGTTTTTTACTATGGATTATAAGATCATGGATTTCTATCGGTGTTTTACTGCGCATAGATTTTATGATCCATGTTCCATATATTATGATATGATCGATGATCAAAGATTTTTATGGTTATGGATTTTATGATCATTGGTTTTTTGATGATGGATCATCATGGGTTTTAAGATCCAAGATTGAATTATAATGATTTTTTTGTGGAATTAATAAGATCATGAATTGTAAGACAATTATGATCGGAATAGTATAATCATGGAAATTTTGATGGTGGATTTCATAATATAAAGTAATGTGATACTTATTATATGTATGCTATATGTGTGTTATATGTGATGCTTTAGATTAAGGGTGGCTCGTATTTTTTGATTCGGTACACAATATATATATATATATATATATATTTGTTTTGGTACACAATTTAAGAAAAAAATTTCACTTTTGAAAAAAAAAATACATGTGGCCCTATTGTAAACCTTTTGCAATAAGGCCAATGATTTAACACGTTGTGGCAATAAAGAAAATTAAATTTACAACTAGATCATTGAATACAAGAATAAAAAACGTTCTACAAACTTTTGCCAAAAGTCAAATATTCATCAGTATTTATCATTACTCATTTTATTAATTATTCATTTGTTTACTAATTTCCAAAAAGATTAAAAAAAAATACTTGATCAAAACAATACACTTTATTTCTATTGCAAGGCAGTCGCCTAGACAGCTAGTTCCGTTTAGGACAAGCGGAACAAGCTGTCTAGACTACTGCTTTGGCTCGATGGTTCCGAATCCACATCTTAACACGTAAGTTTGTTGATATTCTGATCAAAACATGTGCAAGTAGGTACCTACTAAAACGTGATCTTAGATCGGGCATGAAAAATGTCTGGCCATATTAGACTAGTTTTATCCGAAAATGGTATGAAACCTACGTATAGTGCTTAGGTATCTATTAATTTCGTTACAATTCATTTAAATTTGCAGTTGCTTTAAATTGTTATTAGTTTTAGGAAGGAATACATGTAGGAGGTGCTATAATAGTTATTAGTTTTCTCTTGAAAGATTTCACACATAGAAATGTAGGTATAAGTCAACGATTCATGAATGAATTTTACATTTATATGCAATTCCTTATAATTGTCGAGATTGTCGAGAGATTGTCGAGAAAGTGTATAAAGACAACAACCACTTTTAGGTTCAACTTATAGCACTTTTAGGTGGAAAAGGCAACCAAGTAACAGTTTCAATTTAGTTGAGAGTTAATTTTAAATGGAGGAAAATAATACAAGTAATTTTTCAAGAAATTGTTACCATAGATAAAAGTAAATTGTAGCTTCTTACGGTGTGTCTAGATGTAGTGTAAAAGCGTATCTGAATGGTGACAATAAATGCCTCTTCCTCTTTGAATAGACAATAGCAATGAATGATCAAGAAACTATAGTCGAAGACTTTTCATTACTATCATTATTATCTGTGGAAGTGCCTGCTTCATTCATTTCTCAACTCCCCACCCTTCACATCCCCGCTTCCTCCATCATTCAAAATCCCCCCGTCCCCCACCCCAACCGACGTAAACTGTCTTCTGATTTATTGTCGTCACGCATGAGGGTAGCATCTCTAACTTGGACAGGGCTGGGCCCCATCCCCCGCTATTCACCCCCAGTCTTTGTGTTGTCCACGCCGCCCGGCATGCAGGCTGTCGGGGCGCGGGGCGCGGGGCGCGGGGGACACAACAGCAAGACCCAATACCACCAATACGCTAGTCATAGAATACACTTACTGAAACAACGTTTCATTTACATTTGCATTTTGTGAATTTAGAACTTATAAAATGTACGAGATGAATAAGATAAGAACTTGGGGTCGAACAAAACGTGAAGGAGTTTTATCAACATCGTGAAAAAATTACAAATTGCGTTTCGTTCTATACAGTAGTACAATTGAATAATTAAATAATAAATAATTGTACATAACGATTGGAATTTTTAAAATTATATATTTAATATTAATTTGAAATTACCCCTCAACTGACTTTAAAAATACTAGAACACAATCCCAGAACTAAAATCAGAAAGAAACTCGCTCGATATTGACTTACTCAATTCTTTATTTTTTTCTTACAGTTTAAAGCTGTTATAAAATTACAATATTTATAAGAACAAGTCTTGTGACAGAGAATAATAATCATCTTTCCGCTGGTTCCAATTCAATGGGTCAGGGGGTGGGTGTTCCCACCAACACTAGGGCCGCAGGACTACTGGAGACCGGCTGGCCACGCCTGGCGTCTCCTCCTCATCTTCTTTTTCTTCCTCCACTTCCAATTGTTCCACAAACTGCCTCCACATTGTTCTGTCCTCCCACTGTCTCTCAGCCTCCAACTCACTCCAACTTCCTCCTCTCTCCAGCACATCATCCTTGATCAGTCCAATCCACCTGTCTCTTGGTCGCCCCACTCTCCGTGTTCCCACTGTAGCCGCTTCAAACACCCGCCTTGGCACTCTGTCGGTTCCCATCCTCTTCATGTGGCCAAACCACCGAAGCCTCTCTCTGCCCAGCTTGAACCCCAATCTTTCAACCCTCAGCTCTCTTCTTATCTTCATACTTCGAACCCTATCCATTCTTGTCACCCCATTCACGCTCCTCAAAAACTTCATCTCTGCTGCCTGAAGCTGATCCACTTCCTTTCCTCCAGCTGACCATGTCACTGCCCCGTATGTGAGAATTGGCAGGAAATACATTTTAAACATGATCATTTTACACACTTTTGGAAATTTCTCATGCCACAGCAACTTCCTCACTGCCTGATAGAAACCCTCTGCTTTCCTTCTTCTTTCCTGTACTTCTCTATCTACTTTTGCCTTGTTGGTGAGCAGGCTCCCCAGGTACTTAAATTCCTCTACTTCTTTCAGCCATCCATCCCTCATCTTGATTCTGGCATGTCCTTGTCTTATCTTTTTCCGTTCCATTGTCATTACTTCACTCTTCTCTTCGCTTATTCTCAAACCCATCTTCTCTGTCTCTTCACTCCACTTATCAATCTTTAACTGCACTTCCTCCCTAGTTCCTCCCCACACCACCACATCATCCGCATAAATCAACGTTTGAGTATCGATCCCCTCATCTGGCTCTACTTTCTTCAGTAACTCGTCCATTACTATGATGAACAGCATTGGTGATAGAACACTCCCTTGCCGAAGCCCTTCACTAATATTAAACCATTCCGATCTCCCCACTCCCGACTGCACACAACTCACACTGTTCCGGTACATACTTTTGATCCGCTCAACCAACTCCTTGCCTATTCCTCTCTTTACCAAACACTCCCACACTCTTTCCCTTGGCAACCTATCATATGCCTTCTCCAAGTCCAAGAAGGCCATATGCATTGCTTGACCCTTCTCCCACTGCTGCTCCATCATCTGACGCACGGTGAAAATTGCGTCAATTGTAGACCGCCCTCTCCTAAATCCATACTGCTCCTCTCTCAATCCCTCTTCCACATAATTCTTCAATCTACACTCCACTATTTTCTCAAACAACTTCGCACACTGGCATAGTAATGTCACCCCCCTATAATTACTGCATTTCTTGCGATCCCCTTTCTTGAAAAGAGGGACAATTACTCCTTTCTCCCAGTCTGTTGGAATTTTCTTCTGTTTCCATGCTGCTTTAATCACACGGTAAAGCCATCTTATACCCGCATCCCCCGCTGCTTTCACCATCTCTATCGTCACCTCATCAATGCCTGGTGCTCGGCCATTCTTCATCTCTTTGAGGGCTCTTGTTATTTCCACCTCAGTAAGCTCCTCCTCCATTCCAATTTCTTCCACTTCCTCTCCAAACTGCTGCTCTCCTTCACCCACTGGTACACCTTGTTTCTTTCCTACATTTAGGAGATTCTCAAAGTACTCTCCCCACAAACTATTTATTTCTTCCACGTTACATACTAGGTCCCCGTTGTTATCCTTCATACTCTTTAATTCCTCTCTTGTTCCCCTTTTGCCTTTGATCAATCCATAAAACATCTTCTTGTTTCCTTCAAAATCTGTCACTAGTTTTCCTGCTAAATCTTCCATCGACTTTTCCTTTTCCTCTACAACAATACTTCCGACATTTCTTCTACATATTCTATATCTTTGTTCATTCTCCACAGTTCTCTGTAGCTCATAATTCTGCCACGCTTGTCTTTTCTCTCTCACTGCTTCTTTGACTCTACTGTTCCACCATCTTGTTTCCTTCTCCTTCCTTTTACCCCCTGATCTTCCACACAACTTTTCAGCCTCCTTGACCAGAGCATTCCTGAAGTCCTCCCACTCCTCTTCTACATCTCGCAACTCCCCCACTGGCTCTCTGCTCCTTATCACTTGACAGAATTCATTCTTCACCGCCGGGTCCTGCAATTTCCACACTTTGATTCTTTTGTGTGAGACAGTTGCTACCGGCCTATGTACTTGCACCCTCAACGTACATGCCAGCAGGCGATGATCGCTGTCGAGTGATACTGACGGACAAACCCCAACATCAACTACTCCTTCCTTCAAACTTCCTCCTACGCAGACGTAGTCTATGATGGACTCAGACCTGTCTTCCCCGTAGCCATATCGCGTTATCTTATGGCTTCTTCTCTTCTTAAACCATGTGTTGCCTATCTTCAGACCATTCCTTTTACACATCTCCAGCAGTTTCTCTCCATCTCTGTTCCTCTTGACCAGCCCAAACTTCCCCAACACCTCTTCATAACCTCTTCTGTCACTCCCTACTTTCGCGTTGAAGTCCCCTATCACAACCACGTTGCCACTCGCCACCTCCAACACTGTTTCCAACTCCCCAATGAAACTGTCCTTCTCTTCTACTGGTCTGCCTGTCTGAGGTGCATATACTTGGACAACCTCCACCATCACTCTGTCCCTTACCTTGAGGATCAAGGACATTATCCTGTCACTATGACACTTTACGTCCACCACAAAGTCACAAACCTGCGGACTAACAACTATAGCCACTCCGTTCTTCCCCTCCGTACCACCAGACCACCATAGCTTAAAACCGTCTCTCAACTTCCTCTCGCCACTTCCTTTCCACTTTGCTTCACTTAGACCTAGGAACAGAAGTTTTCTTTCCACCATCATATCTATTATTTCTTCCACTTTACCGTTCAAAGAAACAATATTCATGGTACCAAACACAAATTCCATTCCTTTTCTAAGTCTCCTCATTGAGGGTTTCTTCAATCTTCTCTTCATTCCTCTAGCGCCCCCCCTCACACCACCTTCGTCTTGCATACGTCTTTTATTTCCTCTACCCACACCTGCATTTCTTTCTCTGCTGCATGTGCTTATGATATTTTCCTCCACACAACACGGCTCCAAAAACCCTGATGCCCCTTCACACCTGACCGCTCTTCTATGACAGCCCGTACTTCCTCTCCTATAGATCGATACCAATCCCATTTCTCCAACACTCTTCGCCTATTATTCAGACTAATGTTCCACACTCCACATTCTCTACACGAATCTCTGACACTAGCGTTCAGCTCTCTTGGACCCATACCCTTCCCAGTCAACATGCCTACCATATACACTTTGCATGTCACTCCAAACCTTACTTTTACAGCCTCCAACAACTTCGTTATGTCATCCAAAATCTCTCTTCTGCTCCTCCCCTCATACATGTCCCTAGTCCCAACAAACACAGTCACTGACACTGGTTCTTCCCTGATGTTATAGTTTGCCACCTCCTCAGTCAGTTCCTGAATTCTAATTCCAGGCAACTGATGTGCCAGAAATCCTTTCTTACTACAGAAGCCAATGCCCATACTGCCAGTGATGTCCCCAATCAAGAGGTGACATCCAGACTGTTCCACCGGAGCTACGTTCCCATCTACCGACGCCGCATTTCCGTCCTGGTGTTCTTCCGGCGCCGCATTGCCGTCCTGGTGTTCCTCCAGCGCTGCGTTGCCGTCCTGGTGTACCTCCAACGCTGCGTTGCCGTCCTGGTGTTCTACCGGCGCCGCATTGCCGTCCTGGTGTTCCTCCAGCGCTGCGTTGCCGTCCTGGTGTACCTCCATCGCTGCGTTGCCGTCCTGGTGTTCTACCGGTTCCGCGTTACCGTCCTGGTGTACCTCCAGCGCTGCGTTGCCGTCCTGGTGTTCTACCGGCTCCGCGTTACCGTCCTGGTGTACCTCCAGCGCTGCGTTGCCGTCCTGGTGTACCTCCAGCGCTGCGTTGCCGTCCTGGTGTACCTCCAGCGCTGCGTTGCCGTCCTGGTGTACCTCCAGCGCTGCGTTGCCGTCCTGGTGTTCTAGCAGAGATTGCACTTCCACCTCTTGTGGTCGACGAAGTAGACGCAGGGGTTGATTTAGGTGCGGCACGCGCAATACCTATATAAATTTATAAGTGAAAATTTATTAATCGAGAGTAGCGAGCGTCACTAAGGTATCCTACGCTTCTTACGGCACTTTCTCTGTTTATATGTTTTTGTTTCGTTTGCTTGCTTTTGTAAGCAATGTCTAGGGCACCACCGTTCGGTCAATCGATCTGAAATTTGGCACATACACACTCACACACCCACACACACTAATGTCACAAGAGCTGCAGTTCCACGTATAGTTTTTGAACGAGATCCTCGATTGTTTCAAAATGGTAAATGGAACCAACGACCGACTAACTTAAAATTTTACATGGTCATTGGGACCAACATTTTAGGAGAAGGAGTTCTTACGCGGCCCGGGTCCAGGCCGCGCAGGCCCGTTTTTTTATTTTTAATTAACTATAGAATTTGGTGAACACAAATCGATATTTGATGTGATAATTTAAATTCTTTAAATTAGTGGTACCTATTTTAATAACTGTCGATTAACGATATTTTAAGTTTCATGGCATTCGTTCAATCCAAATATTAGGGCCCCTTAAGCCCTGGGCCCTCACGCGACTGCTGGGGCTACAACATCGAAGTTACTCAAGTGGCTGGCATACACACTTTAATGTGGAAATATTCATAATGAAAATCAGGATTCCTTATATAGGTAATGTAGGACTATCAGTTTACAGAATAAACGTTTCTTGAGAACAAAAACATGCAGATAATGTTGATTTTACAAACGAACAATATCCAAATATCCTAGAGTATAAAATGAACGAACATATGTAAATATCAAATGCAGTACCCTGAACCTAATGGCTAATTATGTTATTCAACAATCTATAATAATAGCATACATAGATATTAGGATCACGGAACTGAATGTGAATTGTTTTTACAAAAGCAGAGCTAACTAGATAATTTGTAATGTTGTCTATTAGAAATAAATACATTAAGATTCTTGTGAAATGATGCATAGTTGATTATCGGGATTTGTTGATCATGCCTTAGGTACATAATATAGGGACTTAAAACCATTTTGGGATTTCTGGGAATTACTTGTTTGGGGCGGAGAGGAGTCATGGAATTCGACACTTTGAATCTTTAGGCAGTACGACTATGAACCGAAAAAAGTTTAGGGATATTTTAAATTGCATTTTTTCGGTTTACTAATGAAACTATTAAATAGCACATAACTTTTTCTGACATCCAGGGGGGAGGAAAGCCCCTCTCCCCCCTCCCCCCCCCCCACCACCATGAACATGATGTGAGACGCTACATGATGCATGATTGGTGACGTCATCCTGGTTCTGTCATCATCCGACACCCACCCGAGTGGAAATCCGGAGACGCTTAACAGAACAGAAAGCGACACGGTACATTTGCAATGATCTAACCTCACAGTATCAGAGAAAAGCCACTTCCAGACAGAGTTCACGTGTTACAATGAAGTAGAGGAAAACCACGTCGGCGATACGTATAAAAAACATTTCGTTACCCAATGAAAATCCGTTTTGGGTATATTGAAAAACAATACCGCAAGTGATGCTGTGACTATGGTGTGACGGTGGTGTCGGTCTATTGACTCGAGAATGAGTTGAAGCGTTGCCGAGCAATGCAGATCAGTGGAGCGTGTACGCAATGTCATAGCGAACAAAGCTGAATCCAGCCCGTCCTATTCCATCCCAGCGAACGTAGATCTTATTTCAATTATCAGTGATTCTTGTAGTTGAAGCTTTATCGGGACTTCAGCTACGATTATTTCACGAGATATCACGAGAAAATCAGATTAGCTCGCATGAAGCAGGCGGAACAGTTCGGATGCTGGAGGAAGAGGTATATCATTTCCTACTCGGCAGATGAGAGGCGACACAAAATCATTATAACATATCTTCTCCCTTCGATCACAAAGCTTTCTTTCCCCCCAATTCCTGAATGTGATTCAATTTGAGTCGACGTGGTTATAGGCAACATGATCGAAGCCGACGAAATCTTACAGGAATTATGTTCGTCTCGTACTTATGTGATTGAAAAATCATAACAAATTTGACTTTTCCATTACATAAACTTTTTTTAACCTTCATAGAATTCAATTGTGGGAATGGGGAACGAAATGCTTGCATAACGGAAATGTCATTACGCAGCATGTCTTTATAATTCTAGTTCCAAAGTTCGCCTGTGCACGTCAGGCCACCCAACACCCTCATTCTCTTTACTTCATCGCCCCCCCCCCCCCCCCCCCCCCACCTCACCCTACCCAACACCCGCTTCAGTCGTCAATTGAAGAGCTATTACAAACAAAGCAGGCGATACAATTATCACGACTAAATCTTAACGAGCAGAAAATAATCTTCTTAACTTTTGACAATTGCTGCTCCTGAAACTCTTTAACGTTTATTATATTCAGATCAATATTATGTCAAATTAAATGAACCACACACATAGACTGGAAAACAGATATCAAGCACATTTTATTAATCAGTTGTTAGAATTCAATTCTCGTATTAATAACAGGTTTGGCATAACAATACTATCATGCTAAACGTCTCTGTGAACGAGGATCAAAGAATATCCGGTCGAAGACTACTGAATGGAGCCGAGCGAGCCGAGAGAATGATGAAT
>OW203763.1:2054201-2082305 GCA_934045905.1 Leuctra nigra
GCCGGTCATCGTCCGTTGCCACCCTCCATCGCCGTCCTAGTGTCGCCCGCCTCATTGCAGTCGACCTCCACGTCCAAGCCCATTCCTCGTTGTCGTTCCCGTCGATCATATACGGGTGTGGAAGTCAATTCAAAATCACACTCACTCTGATGTCACGAATGCATGGAACTAGCATCCTGGATGTCCTGAATGTCCTGAACACGGCTTACGGTACATGCGAGTCACTTGCACACTGTCTGAGTTCGTTCATTAATGCGTTAATTAATACTGTCCTTGCTGTCCAATTCTCAACTCAATCGGTCCATAATTGCGGTAGTTATTAAGCCGTTTATAAACTGCAGCGCTTAACTGCACTAGAACTGCATCTCAGCCAGCGCCGTATACAGCACAACCGCCGCTTACACTCACGCGTCGTCACAGTCAATCGCGTTGCTTGTATCACTTTTCCGTTATTCCATTCGTTATCTGTCACTATTTCACGACAACAATACTGTTCCATACATGATACAACTTATTTGATACTACTCAAATGCATTAAACTTCGAAAAACTGCATTTAGCCTTGATCACGGCAGACCGCGTGCTAAAGTTCTGCATCAACCTGGCGCGAAGTTACCTCTGTGAATGCCAGACGCCGACTGACTGTCTCGCCTCGCTGCACCTGGCTTCTGTCGCCGCTCCCCGACAAATTGACCACTTTCTTGATTTCCTTCAGAGCAAACTCTGCCTCTCCCCGGCTAGAATCCAGTCGATTTCCGAACTTGTGGCGTTGTGCGGTAAATTTTTCTTGAATCCGTCTATCAGCTTGACTCTCAGACCTAATTTGCATAATGCCACACAATTACACACCGAGCTACCAGTAAGTTTCAATTTCTGTCTGTATTCACCCCTGGGATGAAATGTTCACGCGTCCTTAGCAACGCAAGATGGCGTACCCTGACAACGTCGCTAGCTCGCAACCGCGCCAATATTCAAACGTTCCTTCACATAAATGTTCAACAGCTGTAGATACTTTCTCGCTACTCAATACAGACATACTTTTATATTATATAAACCTTAAATTAGACACATAAAATCACCCTGATGGTAAATACAACTAATAATCATAATAAAATCCAAATAATTATGGGTCAAAACCCCAGGAAACCTCGGGATGTGCTCCAGAGACCCCATCCGTTTACTCTGACGTTTAAACTTGTTTACAGGAAGAGGAAATGACCTAAGTCGTGCTCCTCCCTTTAAACTGCTTGTCACTCGTGCTCGCTTACTCAGATTGGTTATATGTGCTCACTATATCATGCTAGAGAGCCCCATGCATTATATTAATTATCTACTACTAAAGTGCAAAATCAAACTTACACCTCCTTTAAGACCGTAGCCTTGAATCATTCCAACACGTAAAGTAGACCCAAAGTAGGTCAACGCACGTGAAACCGCATCGTAACATTCATGCACTACTAAAACTACGATAGTTACTACTAAATACTACATGCAACTCAATATCATGCAATCTTAACTTGCTAATTAATACAAAGTACAAAATCTACTTAAAAACCACAAAAATACTTTCGGCACATCAAGGCATCCTTCCTCTTAATGTCCGTCCAAAGAATATGAAAGATCCCCGCTCGAACCTCGGTGTCATCATGCATCAATGCTTCAAAAAGCAAAATCATCTTTGAAAACTTGCTAAGTCCCTTAGCTCAAAAACTCGTTAAAATCGAGAAATGATTCTCGTCTACCATGTCGTAACTCCACATAAACATTCACCATGCATAAAACAATTCAAACTCTACTCCAACGTCCACTAAACATCGAACGCAAACGCTTCAAACTCTTCAAGTCAAACAGCTGTCTGAACTTGACCTACATTCCTACTCAGAGCGACCTCGACTCGCACTGCGAACAGCTGTTCGCTCGACCTTGCCCTTGAAATCATACCGTACCACGCTCACACTAGCCTTCGCCCCGTCTCGAACCTGGACATCGTCAATTACATCTTCCTCTTACACACATTCTTTCCACGATCAATCGAAACACTTCCACTAATGCTAATCATGAAATAACTTACACTAACCGTACAACTAACTATTTACAACTAAACTAACTTTCATTCACACACAATTCACAATGCTATTTTCTCATTTTCTCTCGACAAACATCCTCTCTAGTGCCTTTCTTTACTCTTTTCCGGCCAATGCACATTTAACGCCATCTGCAGGCCCTCCTTTCATCCTTCGTCCTTCCCATGCACATTTATCGCCAGTGCAAGCTCTTCTCTTCACTCTTCCCTCTGTTGATAGTTAGTTATCGCCAAACTATCCACCCAGAGCTCTGCTGCAAACACCTTGAAATATGCACACACTCTCTCATTCACTCTCTCGCGCTATTATTAATCCTGTGGGCAAGTCCCACAAGATGTTGCATGACATTTTATAAACAAAATAAGCAGATTTTAATGACGCACGCATTCGCAACTGTACTTACTCTATTTTTCATTCATACACACGCCATTTTCTCACACACTTGCCTATCTATTTTGATCCACCCCACCATTCCCTGACTTCGTTATATTTTGCAGTTCCAACCACCCCATCAGACCTAACTTTACCAACAAAACTCGACCAAAACATTCATCCATTCATACACTTTTAAAACTAACAACTTTACGAACTAACTTATTTACTAACTTCTTTATCAATTGACTATTTACACCCACATCGTTTACAATTATACAAGACCTAATGAAACGTCAAAAATACAAATTCAGCATGAAAAATATGTCCCTTCTCTCAGTGAACCAGGCTAAAGATATCATAACTCCGGTAAAGTTCCAGTATTTTCAGATCCGATCCTCTTCGACAAAACAAGTCCTCTCCGTCTTCTTGTAGACCATCTTCATCAAACATCCGCCAATTTCTTCACTTCTTCGACGGCCTCCATAACTTTCGCCGTTCCTTCATCAATAGAGTGTCTGCAACTTCTCTCTTGTGCACGAACACTTCAAAATTCTTGACCACGATGTGCTGCTGTCCAGCCAGTCACATCTCTCCGTCAACCTCCTCGTACTTGCTGAGCTGCTACATTAGCTAGGCTAGCCTCCTTCACGTAGATCTCTGATCTAGATTCCTCCTTGACATGTTTTCTTGCCAAAACAGTCACTTCAGCGCCCCATTAGAAATCACTTGCGCTCTCCAACGTCTTCTCGTTTCTTCAAAGACCTAAAATTCTTCAGTAATCATCGTACTTCTTCTCGTTACTCCGACTTCATCGATAAAATCTTCTCTTCAACTGAAACAGCCATCTACCATCGTCATCCTTCTTCTCACCTACACGATTCGACATTTCTCCAAGCTTCACTCATGCATTTTAACAATACAAAATCTATGTTCAGACATACAACATTACACATTCACTCATACCTTACTCTAGCTTACTCTATTACTATTTTATCAGTTGATTATTTACATCTCTTTTAATCTTCACCAACGTCCTTCTTCTAGTAGTCATCTTGATGATAGTCATCGTACTCATCATCGTCATATCCTTCGTAGTACTCTTCTTCATATTGCATCTCCAGGCGATTGTTTACATAACTGCCAGCATCCATATGCTCCTTCAACAATCCCTCTTCATGCCATTCTACTAATTGCTCCACGATTTGCTTCAAATCATCCTTCTGCCTGTACAATCTTTCTCTTACTTTCATTGGCAAGTGCCGTAGCAACTGTCTAGCCAACTCATCCTCCGGTATCTTGTTTGACAGGTAGTTGGACAGTCGGACCAACCTCTGAACGTACTCTGCCATGGACATCGTCCCCGAAAATCTACCACTGTAAATTGTCTTCATCACCTCAGCTTGCTGATAAATGCCCCAATATTTCTCTATAATTCCTATCTTGAATGCTTCGTATGTTTCGTACATTTGCATCTGGTACCAAGCTCTTGCATCTCGCCGAATTGCAGATCCCACTACAATAAGCTTGTGATAGTCACTCAAATCAGTATTCTCGCGGAATTTTAACTCGACTATACGAAGGAATTCCTTGACATGCATCACTTCATTTTTCCCCTCGTATGTTATTCCCTCTCTCTCCAATTGATCGCACAATTGACCAACGAGACCTTCCTTGCTACTTCGTCCTATGACTGATGAAACGGATTCTTTTAACGAAATACGTAACTTCTGCTCGAAGTCTACTTGCTTTTGAACTCCTTCCTCCATCTTTGCATCACATTTCAGCATGAACGCATCCATTTTGTCGTTCATCCGGTCGACTCGCGTCATGAACTTGTGCTCAAATACCTTAGCTATCTTTTCCTGCCTGGCTGCATGTTGAGTGACTTTACCCAAACTACCCTTCAAATCCTGCAGTTTCCCGTTTGTCTTTCCTTCAAAAGCAAAAACTTTCCCTTCAAGTCGACCTAGTTTGTCGGTCACCTGATCAACTTGAGCCTCAACAATCTGACCTTTTTCTGTCGCTACCTCAACTGTTCGACACATTGTTGTCAACAACTCTTTCACTTCGTCAACATCATGCTTGGATTCATTTTGAATGCGCTGATCTCTCTCAATCAACTGCATCTGATAACGTGCATCCCGTTCATCAATTTCACGCTTCCATTGTTCATGCAATTCTGTTTTCAGCTTGTCATTCTTCTCGACCAATTCAAATCTTAGCTTTTCATGTTTCTCAAGTATTTCTTCAAACCTTTCATTGAATTTAATACCCTGGTTCACTATCTCATCTCTAACCTTAGACATGGATGCATCTATACATTGTGCCAGACCCTGATAGAAATCAACTGAATTGTCACACCGAACTGACTCCTGAGCAGACTGAACAATCAAACGCTCCTTACTCTTCACACATTTCACATCCGAACCGAAAGTATTCACGGACTTAAACTGTGCCATCCTCATTATGAATCCATACATGAAATTAACCAGTACAAGTATCAACCATACCATGTACTCATGCACATGCATCGTCACATGCTTCTTTCCCTCCTCCATCATGCAATAACTGAACTAAACATGCAAATTAGACTAACTACTTGCACCTGCTTATAGCTTAGCACGTTGAGTGACCTACAGCTAGTTCTTTAATTATGAACCACGTAATAAAAGTCTCTGAAACACACATCCAAGACCTCCGTATGAATCTAACTCAACTTTAATTGCAATACCCACTGAGCATTTGCCTAAATTTTTCATACAAAACTGACAAACTATAGTTGGTCGCGCTAAAACTGTAATGCGCCAACTTTACAAAACACAACATTTTAACAATTCAAAAACTCTGTCTTTCAGGGTACTCATGGGAGGTAAAAACACCCACATCGAGCCTCCCTGTTGGGCGCCAATTCTGAAATTGCGGCCATACAACAAAATCTAACCATCATTAAAAATTCAAAATTTGACAGAAACTCTACACTCAAGTTAACCGTGGGGGATAATAAAACCCTCATCGTGCCCCACGTTGGGCGCCAATTCTGAAATGCTTTCTAAAGTTGCCCGAAGTTTTAGTCAACAAAACAGAAATAATAAACTATGAGATAAGCTCCCTCAAAACTCCATCAAAATTGCAAATTATGAATTTTCTTAGCTCAGTGGGATGCATGCTAGCAGTGGTTGTTTTCTCCATTGACAACAAGAATAAACCTGTTTACTGATATATTCACGTGAAATTACAATACAGTCATGACACTCTAACCTTCCAGCTGGATTCCTATCTATCCTGGTTATATTCATGCAAGTCATTACAATTTTACATCTTATATACTAACAATGTATACAGTAAATAATGATACTCTTCGTTCGGTACTCATCCGTTAGTATAATCCTTGTGTTAGCGTATTCGAATGCTATTATGCGCTGGGATCGTTCGTACAAGCGTAGAGCCGGTCATCGTCCGTTGCCACCCTCCATCGCCGTCCTAGTGTCGCCCGCCTCATTGCAGTCGACCTCCACGTCCAAGCCCATTCCTCGTTGTCGTTCCCGTCGATCATATACGGGTGTGGAAGTCAATTCAAAATCACACTCACTCTGATGTCACGAATGCATGGAACTAGCATCCTGGATGTCCTGAATGTCCTGAACACGGCTTACGGTACATGCGAGTCACTTGCACACTGTCTGAGTTCGTTCATTAATGCGTTAATTAATACTGTCCTTGCTGTCCAATTCTCAACTCAATCGGTCCATAATTGCGGTAGTTATTAAGCCGTTTATAAACTGCAGCGCTTAACTGCACTAGAACTGCATCTCAGCCAGCGCCGTATACAGCACAACCGCCGCTTACACTCACGCGTCGTCACAGTCAATCGCGTTGCTTGTATCACTTTTCCGTTATTCCATTCGTTATCTGTCACTATTTCACGACAACAATACTGTTCCATACATGATACAACTTATTTGATACTACTCAAATGCATTAAACTTCGAAAAACTGCATTTAGCCTTGATCACGGCAGACCGCGTGCTAAAGTTCTGCATCAACCTGGCGCGAAGTTACCTCTGTGAATGCCAGACGCCGACTGACTGTCTCGCCTCGCTGCACCTGGCTTCTGTCGCCGCTCCCCGACAAATTGACCACTTTCTTGATTTCCTTCAGAGCAAACTCTGCCTCTCCCCGGCTAGAATCCAGTCGATTTCCGAACTTGTGGCGTTGTGCGGTAAATTTTTCTTGAATCCGTCTATCAGCTTGACTCTCAGACCTAATTTGCATAATGCCACACAATTACACACCGAGCTACCAGTAAGTTTCAATTTCTGTCTGTATTCACCCCTGGGATGAAATGTTCACGCGTCCTTAGCAACGCAAGATGGCGTACCCTGACAACGTCGCTAGCTCGCAACCGCGCCAATATTCAAACGTTCCTTCACATAAATGTTCAACAGCTGTAGATACTTTCTCGCTACTCAATACAGACATACTTTTATATTATATAAACCTTAAATTAGACACATAAAATCACCCTGATGGTAAATACAACTAATAATCATAATAAAATCCAAATAATTATGGGTCAAAACCCCAGGAAACCTCGGGATGTGCTCCAAGCTAGGTGTCAAACATTCAATACGGTAAATATACAGTAGTTTTTGGTTGCTCCATGGAATGAAAGAAAGAAAGAAAGAAAGAAAGAAAGAGAGAAATGTATCAACTATGGTTTGGCAATGTACGTTTAAGCATTTCTCATTCTCATACCTATCATTGAACAATATCTTGAGCTGTGAGACACTTATAGGTCAAAGAGAGCTAGAAGATTAATTAAAGCAAGAGACCAGCCGTTATTTGAAACGTCAAAAGTTGAAGAAGTTACATTGCTCTTAATCTTACCACGACGTTACAAAAGTAAATAAATCCCCCACTGTGGCCAGGTGCAATGAATTATGTTCATGACATGCTCATAACGCCCTTGTGCATTGACAAGGCTAATGAACAATTTAAAGTGCAAGCTAAAGAACGTCAAATCCTGCAATTAGGAAATAGAAGAATAGTTTTTCAGTTTCAGTTTTATTTTTCCTTTACACAAGGTAATTTACAATATACAAAAGTACATGTGCATACACAAGCATGTGACCCATAGGCTTTATGCCTTGTTTGGGGATTTGGAAACATTAACATTTACAAATAATAATAATAATAATAATAATAATAATAATAATAATAATAATAATAATAATAATAATAATAATAATAATAATAATAATAATAATAATAATAATAATAATAATAATAATAATAATAATAATAATAATAATAATAATAATAATAATAATAATAATAATAATAATAATAATAATAATAATAATAATAATAATAATAATAGCAAAGGCTCGTATGGTTGCAAGGACCATCTTCTCCTCAGTAAGACTATCATGGAAGATTGCAAGAAGAAAAAAAAGAGTCTCAGAATAGCTTGGATAGACTACAAAAAAGCCTTCGATAGCGTTCCACATAGTTGGATTATACAAGTGCTGAATTTATATCGAGTGAATCCAAGTATTGTAAATTTTTGCAGTAGTATAATGAAACAGTGGAGGACCAAAATGCATCTGAACTGCGGGACAGGAACACTAATGTCTGGAGAGGTGAACATCCGAAGAGGAATTTTCCAAGGAGATTCCCTTTCACCTTTACTGTTCTGTATGAGTCTCTTCCCACTGTCAGATGAACTCAATTCGTCCGGATCTGGATATAGTTTGAAACAGAAAGGACAAAAAGTCTCTCACTTGTGCTACATGGATGACCTAAAACTTTTCGCGAAGAATGACAACGAGTTGGAAGGATTGCTATGGACAGTAAAGCTATTCAGCGATGATATTGGAATGACATTTGGCTTAGATAAATGTGCCAAACTATCTTTTACTTCTGGACGAATGGTACAAAAGGAGAATGTTGTTCTTGATGACAGTTCAGAAATACAGAGTTTGGAGGAAGGGATGACTTATAAATATTTAGGAGTAGAAGAAGGAGATGGAATACATCATGCTTTGTTAAAAGAAAAAATTACAAAAGAGTACAAGCGGAGATTACGTCTTGTTTTAAGAAGCGAACTGACAGGTAGGAACAAGATATTAGCAATTGGGCAGTTGGCAGTTCCGGTAATGCAATACAGTTTTGGCATCGTGGATTGGCGGCTTGAAGACATGAAGCAAATTGATCGGAAAACCAGGAAGATCTTGACAATGCATGGGATGCACCATCCTAAGGCAGACGTGGAAAGATTGTATATGCCGAGGAAATGTGGAGGAAGAGGTCTCATGCAATTGGAATCAGCATATCAAGTAGCTGTAATTGGTTTGTCCCATTATCTACAAGCAAATACTTTAGATAAATATGTATGTATGGTGAAAGAATATGAATTGAACAAACCCAAGACAATGTCCTTAATCAAGCTGTCCGACAAGTTTCTAGAGAAAATGCAATTGATACTCCCCGAAGGAAATCCATCGTTGCCACTAGTACAGGAAGTAAAGAAGATCAGGAGGAAAGTAAAAGAAGGATTGCAGCTTGGCATAAAATCCATCTGGGAAGGAAAAATCATGCATGGCCAATATCCGAATAAAATGAAATCCCCTCAAGTTGATAGAGATAGAACATTTGGATGGTTGACTCGATCTGATCTCAAGGGGGAAACAGAAGCTTTTATAGTTGCGGCACAAGACCAAGCACTGAGAACCAAGTATTATGACCGGCGTATTCTTAAGACAGGCACCGACGAAATGTGCAGACTATGCAAATCCTTCGCTGAGACAATAAACCATATAGAATCCGGTTGTCCTGTACTAGCGAAGCGCGAATACATTCAAAGGCATGATCGCGTGTGCACATATCTTCACTGGGATATATGTAAACATTTTGGAATTCCGGTTGAAGACAAATGGTATATGCATAAGCCAGCTCAAGTTGTCATCCACGACCAGGTTACCATCCTTTACAATGAGCAGATCCAAACAGATAGGACAGTCCTCGCTAATAAACCAGATATTGTATTAAAAAATGGACATGAGAAGACCTGTTTAATTATTGATGTGGCAATCCCAATGGAAGATAACTTAATTGCTAAAGAAGCGGAAAAAATATTAAAGTACAAAGACCTGGCAATTGACATCAACAGAATGTGGAAACTAAAGACGAAAATAGTGCCAGTTGTAATAGGAGCTCTTGGTACAGTGGCATTAAGTCTCCAAGAACATCTGCTTCACATTCCTGGATGTCATTGCATGCATGACCTCCAAAAGACAGTACTCTTGGGAACTGCTCATATATTGAGAAAAGTGCTGTAACACCACAGCAGAAAAAAAAAGCAACATCAAAAGAATCAGCCTCAAGGAGATGGTTGATCCTCGGCTGATTTTTCAAGACCAGTGACAGGCGAATTTAGATTAGTTTATATTCATGTTTGAAAATATTCTTGTGTTACTCATTCAAATGTTAATCCTGTACTGTACACTGAGACAATAAAGTGAATAATAATAATAATAATAATAATAATAATAATAATAATAATAATAATAATAATAATAATAATAATAATAATAATAATAATAATAATAATAATAATAATAATAATAATAATAATAATAATAATACCCCTAATAATAATAATAATAATAATAATGCCCCTAATGGGTGTAAACTGGTTCCTGTACACAATAAGGAAGCCTCGGACGAGCGTCGTAATGATCGAGGACGACGCGGGACAGACCTGCTCGATCAAAATGTTGACGACCCTGCTATGGATATGGATCCAACCGCATCAACGAGCACCCAACAACCTCCAGCTCGACCAGCCAACAGTGTTTTAGTGGCAAGTCAGTCACTAACCACCAAGGCAGGAAAAGTTAGGCAACGCATGCAGTGGACTGAGAAAATGAACACAGATCTCATGCGTTGCTATTACAAAGTAACAGAAGGAGATACGGTTTCTGTAGGTATACGACCGCTACTTTACCGTGCCTTTGTTGAAGTATACCCTGAACTTTATCAAGTTACAGAACAAAGGTTGATGGACCAAAAACGAGTGGTAATTAATAATAAGCGGTTGTCAAGTGAATTATTAGAGGCACTTAAAGCTGAAGTCATGCAGACTCTTCGTCCACCTGAAGGGGTGCATGATGACAGTGATGACGAGAGTATTGGAAGATCGCCTCCTCATACACCATCCCCGGCTAGGGCTGAAGCTCTTCTTTCACCTGAGCCGGATCGACTTAGGGTAGATGGAGAGGAGTTAGTAGAAGAGATAAGGGTTGAATTCTTCAGAGCCTTAACAGAGTTTGAGGGAACAGATCCGACGAAACGGCCATTCATTCCTAAACAGCGTAGTTCAAAGCGACTTGCTGTTGAAACCAATCTGCTAGATACAAAGATCCTACCCCAACATCTGGAGGAACACACAGTGTTCAATGATCTACACACTGCTGTCTACGTAGCGGCTGTCACTGCGACCAGAATGAATGGTCTTGATATCCAGCAAGGCCCCAGGGTACAGAAGAAGAAAGAGTTTATCTGGCCGTGGGAGAGAAGATTAAACAGTAAGATTGCCAAGCTTCGGAGGGACATTGGACAACTAACAGCATACCAGCAAGGGCAGAGGAATAAGAAGTTGTTGAAACATGTTGAGTCTATTCGACAAAAAACCAGAATACATGCAACCCATGATTTGACAAACCAGAACCTTGCCGATGTAACTGACACTCTGAAACATCAGCTTAGTGTAGTCGCAAAACGGCTTAGGAGATATAAGGAGTCTAACCTCAGGAAGGAATCCAATAAGCTGTTCCAGAACAATGAGAACCAGTTTTATAGGAAGCTTCGAAATGATCAAACAACAGCAGACAGCAAACCCCCAACACAACATCAGATTAAAGAATTTTGGGAATCAGTATGGTATGTTCCCACTGTTCATAATATTGATGCTCCATGGATAAATGTGGAGGAAGTGAGGATGGAAGAGCTGAGATCAATGGATGACAACCCTGTGTCTATCGAGCAAGTGAAGCAGGCCATTAATGACTCGTTTAATTGGAAAGCGGCCGGGATTGATTGCATACACAACTTTTGGTATAAAAGATTCAAGTGTACTCATGCTTGCATAGCTCACCATTTTAACATGTTTATGCAAGATCCTCGAACTGTACCGCGATACCTGACGCAAGGGATCACATATCTGCTTGCTAAGGACAAAGATACGGAGAATCCCGCAAAGTATCGGCCAATCACTTGCCTTCCGACATTATACAAACTTTTAACATCTTGTATCGCTGAGAAGATCTACACACATTGTGATCAAAATGATATTATTGCTCCTGAGCAGAAGGGTTGTATCAGGAAATCTCAAGGTTGCAAGGAGCAGCTTCTGATCGATTCAGTCATCCTTGAGCAGGCAGCGCACAAGAGTAGAAACCTGCATACAGCTTTTATTGATTATCGGAAGGCATATGATTCAGTGCCGCATTCATGGTTGGTAAAAATCCTAGAGATTTATAAGGTTGCTCCCTCGCTTATTAACTTGCTCAAGCATTTGATGTCTCAGTGGTCGACTCAGTTACATCTTAGGCACAAGGATGGTACAATGGCGACTGACTTTATTAAGATACAGAAGGGTATTTTCCAGGGAGATGCCTTTAGTCCTCTATGGTTTTGTCTTGCGCTGAATCCCCTCTCCCACATGCTCAATGCGAGTCAGCACGGGTTTGCCCTGAAGAACAAGAAGCAAGTGCAGCACAAAGTGACACATTTGATGTATGTTGATGACATCAAAGTGTATGCTAGCACAGCAGTACATGTCAATTCCTTGTTGAGAACTGTGGAAATCTTTTCCAGAGACATATGCATGGGGTTCGGGCTTGACAAGTGCAGGACCCAGACGGTACTAAAGGGCAAACATAGTACCAATGCATTTGAGTTACTAGATGGTGATCTCATTGAGCCAATGGAAGAAGGAGAGACGTATAAGTACCTAGGTGTCCACCAGTCAGTCCGCACAAAGCACAAGATCATGAAACTGAAGATCCAGGAAATGTATGTCAGTCGCTTAAACGCCATCCTTAAAACAAAGTTGAGTGCTAAGAACACAGTGAAAGCTATTAACACCTATGCGATCCCTGTTCTAACGTACTCATTTGGCATCATTAAGTGGACGAAGACTGATATTGAAGGCATTGAGAGGAAGACGAGAACTACTTTGAGTAAGTATCGTGGCCATCACCCTAAGTCAGCAGTTGAAAGAGTTACCATTCCAAGAGCTCAGGGTGGAAGGGGGCTGATTGACCTTTCACATTTACTGCACAAACAGATTATAAGCCTTCAGAAATACTTCCTCCAGAAGCAAGATATATCTTCACTCCATAGAGCGATTACCTTGTCGGACGAGGGATACACACCATTGAATCTTCATGTGGCTGTACCTCAAGAAGGGATCACTAAAATGGAGCGAGCTGCATTGCAGATATGTGCGTGGAAGCAGAAATCCCTACATGGAAGACATCCTAACGAACTCAGTGCTGAAGTAGTTGATAGTGAATTGTCCAACTATTGGCTGACTCGGGGCGACTTATTCCTGGAGACTGAAGGTTTTATGATGGCCATACAAGATCAGGTAGTTGCCACGAGAAACTACCTCAAGTACATTGTTAAGGATGCAAGTGTTGCTGATGACAGATGTAGGAGGTGTTTAGGCGCCTCCGAGACTATCCAACACATCACGTCAGGTTGTACGACGCTTGCATCCACTGAGTACTTGCATCGCCACAATTGTGTAGGCAAGATTGTACATTTAAAACTTGCTCAGCTTCACCATCTCACAGCTTTCACTGGGCCGTATTATCACTACACGCCTGAAAATGTCCTTGAGAATGAGGAATACCGGTTATACTGGGATAGAACTGTGCTTACCGATAGAACAATACCATCGAATAGGCCTGATATCATCTTGGTCAATAAAGCAATGAAAAGGACATTTCTAATCGACATTGCTGTTCCCAACTCCAACAATGTTCATGAGACCGGCCAGAGAAAACTAGCTAAGTATGCTGACCTGGCTCATGAGATCAAACAGCAATGGAAGCAGAATAGTGTTGTCATCATCCCTATTATAATTTCATCCACTGGTATTGTACCCGTCTCTCTTACAAAGAACTTATCCACTATAGAACTCTCTCCTCTTTTAGTTTGTGACATACAGAAGTCCGTAATTTTAAACACTTGTCGCATTGTACGTAAATTTTTAAACATACAATAGATAAAGAGAATAGTTTGCTTTCATTTTGCCTAATAGGCCGATGAAAGTAAAAAACCGCAAAGAGCGAGAAACAATCATCGAAAATAATAAAAATACTAATAACTAAAAAATAATACTAAGTCTATTTGGCTATGCACAGTTGAACTAATTACATTACGGAAATAAAAATGTTCAAATAATGTTTAAATATGTCCGATAAAATCTACACCTATCTTGTGACTAGTAATCTGCTGGCAGAGGAGCAAGTTGGCTGCAGGAAAGGTTCACAAGGATGTAAGGAATTGTTGGTAGTGGATACAGCGCGTCGAGACAAGTGAAGAAGAAACGACGAAACATCTCCGTTGGCTGGGTCGACTACCGTAAGGCATTTGATTCGGTGCCGCACTCATGGCTTCTTTATGTCTTGCGTCTTTACAAGATCAACGACGGCATTGTCAATTTTCTTGAAGCAATGATGAACTCGTGGCGTACCCGTCTGAAAGTCGGCAAGGGTGGGCAGAGTTACATAACCGACGAAATGCGCATCTCAAGAGGAATTTTCCAAGGATATAGTCTTAGCCCACTCTGGTTCTGCCTTGCTCTAACTCCATTGAGCAGGATGCTACGCACCGCTACGTACGGGCATGCCTTGCAGAAGGAATCTAATATGCTGTTATCTCATCAGTTTTATATGGATGACATTAAGCTCTATGCTAAAGATCGAGATGACCTCCAGAGCATGTTAGAACTTGTCAAAGAGTTCAGCGATTCCATATGCATGGACTTTGGACTCGACAAATGCGCTGCCGTGCATGTCAAGCGAGGTATTGTTCAGGACCCGCAAGGTGGGGTGCCGCTCATGGGAGGAACTGTCATACAGGATTTTGGGGTTCAAGACAACTATAAATACCTAGGACTCATTCAGTTGGTGGGCTTAAGTGATCGTGAAGCAAGGAAGCAAGTGTAGAAGAAGATTCTGGCAAGAGTTAATAAGATCGGACGGTCCTTCATAAGCTCGAGGAACAAGATTGCAGCTATAAACAGTTGGGCGATTTCAGTTGCAGCGTACACATTCGGGGTGGTTAGTTGGACGGACACGGCATTGCAGGCGTTTGATAGAAAGATCTCTCACCAAACACAGAATACATCACCCGCGAAGCTCTGTTCAGAGATTGTACATCTCGCACCATCTTGGTGGTAGAGGACTGCTGAACATGGAGGTGATGTGTAGGCAACAGGAAATGAAGCTGCGGAATTACTTTCTGGCAAGTGAGAATTTATTGCATAAAGCCGTTTGTAGAGAGGACGTCAACTACACTCCGCTGAAACTTGCAACACGCGATCGTCAGGCGAACATCAGGACGGCGACCGAACGCATGGAGGAGTGGAGTAGTAAACCCCTCCATGGTCGCTATGCTGCGACTTTGAGTGCGGATCACACTGACAAGAAGCGCTCGACTCAGTGGTTACGGACTGCTGGGCTCTTTGCTGAGACTGAGGGCTTCGTCTGTGCCATCTAGGACCAGGTGGTTCGCACGAGGGCCTACGAGCGTCACATCATGAAGATGGCCGTCAGTGATCGTTGCAGACTCTGCAGGCAATCAGCCGAGTCCATTCAACATATAGCGGGCGGATGTTCAGCGTTGTCTCAGAAGGACTATATCTAGCACGGCACAATTCTGTAGCTAAAGTAGTCCGTCAAGCTTTGGCTAAGCAATATGGCTTAGTAGAGGAAGAGCAGCCTTACTACAAATGCAAGCCGGAGCAGGTTCTTCGCAATGGAGAAGCGAGGCTTCTGTGGGACTCAGTTATAATAACAGATAGAGCCGTTGAAGCCAATAAACCGGATTTAGTGCTGTTTGATCGAAAAGCTCGGACCGCCAAGATCATTGATATTGCTGTGCCACTTGATGAGAACGTCATCTCCACCATTGCTGAGAAGAAGAGGAAGTACCAACAACTCGCAGTGGAGATGAAAGACATGTATCGTCTCCGTAGTGTGGACATTATTCCTGTGGTGATTTCCACAAACGGACTTGTCGCGAGTGATTGGGACAAGTGCAAGGATAAGTTGGACCTGGAGGAAAGACAATTTCGCATTATGCAGAAGGCCGCGATCCTGGGCACCGTAAATATCATACGTAAATTTCTTAGCCTGTGATTCCTTTTAGCGTTATTCAAATATTTAGTGTATAAGCTGGAGCGGAAACTCACCTTGACTTAATAAAAGTCCGGTGAGTTCTCTTGTGTAAAGAAAAATAAATAAAAACATAAAATAATAATAATAATAATTAATATTACCGAAGACATGGAGTTAGATGATAATACATTCGTGCCAAGTTTGAAGAACAATGATGCTTACAAGTATTTAGGACTGCAGCAATTACTGAGAACTAAAGTAGCCAGTATTAAGCAAGCAATTCAAAATGTGTATTCACATATATTGTCAAAGATCTTGCGTTAGGAACTTAAGGGCCCTGGTGCGCCTAAGTAGGTAGATTTCCGGACAGCAAAGCAACCTTTCTCGGACCCTGCGATACCTTTTATTTACATTTTACAACCTTATTTACAACACACCGTCGAGACCCGTCTTCGATTCATGAAGGGTGACATGTCTGACTGAACCGCAGCTCGTGACATCAAAGGATGAATAATCCCTTTTATTAATTTTTTGTTCTTATTGATCAAATATAATTTCTATATTTTTGACCACACAGACAAAAGTCCTAATCGAAAGTAGTTCAAAGGTTTTTTATTTGTAAAATTTGGAGCAAAAATGACGAAACGTTGCAAGCTAAACTTGTTTTATAGACAGGTATAATTGAAATTATTATGATTATTATGATAATACTGTATGATAATACAGTATACGTACTAACATACAGTAGTATACAGTACTAATTATCGCCGTCAATTACAAAAATGAGTGTTACATTCCTACAATAATAAACCAAAAGAATTATTGAACTTCGCCGCCGAATTTGACATTGTTTCAAGTCTAATCGATTTGTGTATGATTGACAAGTGATTCTAATGATGCTCGCATGATTATGATATTATTTAAAAGTTTCAAATATTTATTGTGAGTAAACCTGGAGTGCTCTATGAGCACTATTTCGGATGTTTTAATGTCACTAGTTGGTTTATTGGGTATTTGTTGCGTCGACGTATTCTATTAGAAAAACAGGAAGAAAATATTATATGATTTCTGCAGTGAGATAATATCAAATTAAAAAAAATCAGTTAGATGTTAAATATTGTACATCTGTTTTGAGTTCACAACTTGTATCCATTCTACTGAGGTTTAAGTCGTGGTTTTCCTCAGTTTATAGAGCAAATGATGGGATGGTTCCCTTAGCTTAGTCCACGACAAATTCATGCTAAAGCATCCACGACCAATGCTGTACCAATGTTGTGACCAATGTGACGAATGTTGTAGATTCAGTTCCTCATATTCTCTAACACTGCAGTGCACTCCAATCATCTTAGTCCTCACCAAGCACAAGTATACCTATAAGTGCATATCAGACGAGAATATCGATATATAATGCAGCTATAAGTAATAATCCGTCAATATTTCAGGTTATAACTTTTATAAATCGGAAGTACAGTATTATTTGAAAATTAGTTTTCAATAACGAAGCACAAGAGCATTGGTTTGAAATAAATAGCATATTGTAACGAATTTTTTGCAGGTTAATATTAATGTTATTTTATGTGTAAATATCAATTACTATGAATTGACTATGAATTACTATGACTATGAATACTATGAATTACTATGATTACTATGAATTACTATGAATTGACTATGAAAACGCTTGGCTCAAAAAGGCAAATTTAAAAGGCGAAACAGAGGGACTAATAGTGGCAGCCCAAGACCAAGTTCTGCGAACAAGATATTACGAAAAGCATATATTGAAGACCAGAGGTGACGCTAAATGCAGATTATGTCAAACTAGAGATGAGATAATATTGAGCATATTTGTTCCTCTTGCTCCATACTTGCAGCCAATGAATATGTGTATAGGCACAACCGTGACGCTACGAGATTGCACTGGGATCTGTGTGAACACTTTCTGATCCCCGTATCTCAACATTGGTATGATCACAAGCCGCAGAGCATCACAAGTAGCAAAGATGTCACGCTTATATGGGACACGCAAGTACACACGGATTGCACCATCCCCCACAACAAGCCGGATATCATTATTAGAGATCACCAGAAGATGACTTGTTTAATTGATGTAGCAATCCCTTCAGACTACAACATAATATCGAAGGAGGCTGAAAAGAAGACCAAGTACAAAGACCTTCAGATTGAAATTGAGAGGATGTGGGGGATGAAGACTTGTGTTGTCCCTATAGTCATTGGTGCAACTGGAGCGATCAGCAAGAACTTCCACACATGTCTGCAGAAAGTTCCGGGCTCACATTCCATGATCGAGCTTCAGAAGACGGCGATATTAGGAACAGCTTATATTATTAGAAGATTTATGTAGAGATTTTCAGTGTCACTTTTAGATATATGTCATTTTTTAGGTTCATTTTCACAAATTGTTGTATTTTATACTGTATTGTAAAATGTTTGCACCTAAGTGATTTGGGTAGTTACCGGTGCCATGCATTATGAAACCAAAGTGCAATTGTAATTTTGTGAATAAAAGGAAATAATAATAATAATAATAATAATAATAACCGGTACCGGTTAATCACCGAGAAGAAAAACATATAAATAATAATAATAATAATAATAATAAATAATAATAAATAATAAATAACAAATAAGAATCACATCGTGTTATAGCGTCCTCGTATACTTGACAATGCTTATCACATACAAGGTTCCGATTGCACTTAAGTTTTATAATCAATTTTATTGCGATTAACACGATTTGAAATATTTTAACTCAATCTACAGTTGAATAGGGGCTGAGATACGCAAAATATGGTTAGAGAGTAGACGATGGGAAAAGTGAGAGGCGTTTGAAACAGGCAGTGGTATTCCAGGAAAACAGCCCATCTTAGAGGTTGGTCAAAATCTTATTGTTTATAGAGCCATTGTCCACTCTCACTCATACTAAGTGTATCTCAACCCCGATACAACTGTAGCATGATCTAGTCTAGTCACGCACCGTTACTCCACAGAGACTTACGAGTTACCGTTACGATTCACCCAGAATGTATCAAATCAACTCTGATTTTATAGTAAGAATTAAAATTATGTTACCTCAATCAAGAAATTTTACTTCATAAATTACAATACCTTACGATAGGTACTATACAATATCATACCAACAATACCAACCAGTACTATAGGCATAAAGCTATTAGCTTAAAGACAGAAAAACTTGTGAGCAGTGAAAATCAAGCTATAACCTTGTCAAATTGCGCCGTCAAAAGTACAACTTATTTTATGAACGAAATTTTGTTGACTATGCAAACGAAAAATTATCTACCTTTTGGAAATAACTATGAGGTAGTAAATAATTATTTAACTCAAAATGCTGTACATACAATAAATACAAAGACGTATACAAATACATAAAATGCATAACACTAAAAAGATCAGAATCGTTATCTACAGAAGACAGGCATTGCTTGTTAATTTTCTTTCATTAGAGATTGGGATTGATTTTCTGCGGGAAGTTTCTGTGTGAAGGTGTTGTTAGTATGGGATGTTTCTGCCTCTACTGCATTAACTTGAAGAGGCAGGGATGGGATCATCAGAGCTGCAGAGCATGAAATTGCCAGCTCGACCGTGCCTCTGCCACCTTGTAACAAGAAGAAAAGACTCGGCGAAGCAAGATTTCGACTCCTCAAAATAAAATAAAAACGAGGTTAATCAAAGGCATTGTGTAGATTGTAGTAGGGAAGTAATTAATATCCCCATAAAAAACACTCCGTGTAAAAATACCTGCCAAGTCTCTTCAACTGTAAAAAAAATAGAAGAAATCTAAAAATTCAGCACTGAAAAGTAGTGATATCAAAAAATGGGCCAAGTCAAAACTTAATTTGAAAATCAAAAAATACTTGGCGCATCGTTTTTTTTAGGGCATTATAGGTATACTATGTATATGTATATTTCATGTATAATTTATAATTGGCTTATACTTCCAAGCTATTTATGTACACGATGCGCCAAGTATTTTTTGATTTTCAAATAAAGTTTTGACTTGGCAAATTTTTTGATATCACTACTTTTCAGTGCAGAATTTTTAGATTTCATTTTTTTTTTAAGTTGAAGAGACTTGGCTGGTATTTTTACACGGAGTGTTTTTTTATGTTATTCTTATTCTATACAAATGTACCTACATTGCAAATCCAGAGGTTAAAAACTCCATATTTTGTTAAACATATGCAAAAATTGCATAATTAGATTTCTAGAAGGCATACGCAGTTTCCCTCTTGCCTTTTCCATCGGCTGATTGAGTTCGGGGTTCCATTCGGGTTGAGAACAAAGCTGTCGCCAAGACCACTGAATGCTTGTCACTACGGGAGCAGCGCATGCGCATGCGGGACTCGACGAAGTTTCCAATGAACTAGGTACAGTTTGGTTGATCTGGCGGAATGAGATAGTAAAGTGAAGGGGACGGAGACAAGTGAAGAGAAGCAGAGGAAGAGAATAAGAAAAGAAAGGAGGGGAACGAGAAAATAAGATTGAAAATCTAGAGAAAGGCAGTTCTCGAACACGCATATTCCGTATGGTTCACCGAAAAGGCATCAAACTCCGAGTTGTAACAGAACCAAAGAAAAGTCAAGAATTCGACGAGCATTCAACGTCAATTTAAATAAATTTCATTGAATCAAGTCAAGTGACTACACTATCGTTTAAATAGAGCGAGAGAAGCGACGTACAACAACACAGGATTCAAGCCAAGATATAGCTATGTACTGTTACTGCATTAGCTCTGCCGTCATGTGCACACGGCCTGGCATTGCATTCGTGTCGCAGTCTTCGCCGGCTGGAATTAGTTCACTCACTCTAAAAAGCAACTCGCTTATGTGAATCCCAAGGACTCTTCATTGTGAATACGAAGTGAACGCAATTTTGCACGAGAAGTAAATATGTTTTTGGCAAAGACATACGAATTTCTGCAGTGCCTTTCCAGCAGGGTCCAGTGACCCATTTCCTCCAAAAACCCATTTTTCATTGTAACTTAAAAACGTTATAACAACATATCCCGCATTTAGGGACAAAACGTCTCATCCAAAAATAAAGAATATTATATAAACTGCAAAGAAGATTGTAAATCCTTATTATTTGCTTAGTAATTTGTTTTTGTAATTGTGGCTGTATTTCGTTGTATTTTTGTTCGTATTGTTGTTAAGTAGATATGTATTGTTATCAATACCCGGAAAAAAGAATCTGTGTAAAAAAGGCAGCCAAGTCTCTTTAACTAAGAAAAAAATGAAAGAAATCTAAAATTCAGCACTGAAATGTAGTGATATCAAAAAATGGGCCAAGTAAAAACTATTTGAAAATTCAAAAAAATAATTTGCCCACAACAATGGATGGATTTTTTCCTTTAAAAAAATACGCTATTTCCTATTTGGTTACTATTACTAATGAAAGTTGTGTTTGGTGCTAAATATGCGTAAAATGATATTCCATGAAGAATTGCGAAACTATAGTCCAAATCGGTCCAGCCATTTTCGAGATATTACATCACTTCCGCTTTTCAAAATGGCGGCTGAAATCACTGCCACTTAGAACTTACATCTATAAATGTGATGTATCATTATAAGCTTTCTGAATATGTAGCTATTGTAATAAGATGTGTGTTTAGTAATATTTGGCATATTTATGACGTAATTTCCGGTTTCAGTAATAATAAATTTGAATTTTGTCAATGGATATTCCATATAAATGACCGTCTAAATCGTTTGGCGCAAATTTGGTTTCGATCGGTTTAGCCATTTTCGAGATATGAAGTCAATTCCGGTTTCAAAATTGCGGCACAAAAAAAGTCATGGGGGTGAGGGCAAATCAAACGCCAAAAGTACACATGTTGTAAAAATTTCAGATCAATCAGTTCAGCCGTTTAGGCTGTGGCCTGTTTACCGGATTTAAATTCCAGGAGACTACTACTACTACTACTACTACCATGAAAGAAAGACGTCAAATAAAACAAATAAAATAAATTCAATAGCTGATATTGAGATCTAGGACTAAAGATAAGAAGAGGCATAGTAGCGCTTGAGGCACAATTCCCTATTTCTCTATTCATTTTTTATACGTTTTAATTAAAGCAAGTAATCTATTGGAAACATGTCAATATTCGGTACAAATGAGTTATTTGAATTAAAATTTAGTAGTGATTATCATTGATATTTTAATATACCTATTTCTGACATTCTGGTATAATATTTATTGCTATTTACATTTTCCTTTTTGTTCAATATTAGCACTTTTTCATTTTTGCTTCGTGCCATGTTATTCAAGGCGCTGGTTATTCAACAAAACCGCGCAAAACTATGAAATTTCCGATACGATTGGAGACCAGACCCGTTAACCAATTGATTTTTAATCATGACTAGATAAAAGACAAAGGGTTATCATTTGGAACATTTTTAAAATTAAGTTTCATACGGCACACAGCAAGACAAGAATATATAGGTACAATTTTTCACAAAAAAACACTAATTATTACTAATTTACAAAGCAAAAAATGAAAAATTTATCAAATCATAACCCTAAGTTTGTCTTTCATCTAAAAATCATGATTAAAATTTCAAATCATTTCGTCAACCTATTTTGTCTCCAATCGAATCCAAAAAATTGCCTGCAACTAGCGGTAAAATCGCTCGCGCTTGCACCACCTAAATCAAACATTTTCTGGTTCTTTTTTATTCTGTATTATTTCATTTTGCATATTGCAAACAAAATAAAACAAAATCAAATAAATAGTGTTAAAAATATCGTTCGAGACAATGCGCTTTTCATGACATTAACGCAACAAGTTACACATTTCACTTGAACTATACTTGATTTTTATACCCTTATCTGAGAATATATAAAATTCTAGCAAAGACTAGAAAGTAGCCGGACATGGAATTTGTATTTTTATCCTTGGCTAACTCATCGTCAGTCGACTAACTACCATGATACCCCACTTTAGCAACCCCCTTTCCACCTGCCCATTCCCCTTGCCCAAGAGAGGCATTAACACCCTACTTCCCACTGTACGGGCAAACTTGTGCAGTGCATGTTCCTGCCTCAACTACATACCATAAGAATTGATTCGTTGAGTCTTATGCAACATTCACATCACAGCACGCTGTAGCATATGCAATGCAGAGCAATCCATTCGAATAGCAACTTATATATGTGTGGGACAAGTGGTGACTCGGGTGAAAAGCACGCATATCAGAATATGCAATTCTATTCTAGCGTATTATTTGTTTCTTCATATTTTAGAGAGTTGGTGACACATCAAGTGAAACTAATCAATTTTTGGAAGGCACAAAAATTTTGGGGCAGTTAAAAAAGTTGCAAAAAGCATGTTACATGGTATTTTACCTACTGATCACTTACCGACTAGCACGAAGCATGTAGAAATACTAAATATTTGTTGTAACCAGCCAGGCTAAAGAGGGGATCTTTGTATATCACGCTACACTAGCCTCCTGCCCCTGAGCAGGTTTTAATAAAAACTTTGATATTGGTTATAACTTGGTAAAACACTTGATATCTACAATGATATATCAACCTCTACCAGAGCTCTGCAATTCAACGGTCTACCAAGCTCTACCAAGGTCTATTAAGATTTTCCAACCTCTACCACGCTCTACCAAGAGCTAAGAATCTATATACTAAGATTTATCTCTACCAAGCTCTATCAAGCTCTACTAAGCTTTAACAACCTCTACCAAGTTATACTAAGCTTTACAAACCTTTACCAACCTCAACCAAGCTCTATCAAGCTCTACTAGGTTTTACCACCTTTATCAACCTCTACCAAGCTTTACCTACCTCTACCAAGCTCTACTAAGCTTTACCAACCACTACCAAGTTATACTAAGCTTTACAAACCTTTACCAACCTCAACCAAGCTCTATCAAGCTCTACTAGGTTTTACCACCTTTATCAACCTCTACCAAGCTTTACCTACCTCTACCAAGCTCTACTAAGCTTTACCAACCACTACCAAGTTATACTAAGCTTTACAAACCTTTACCAACCTCAACCAAGCTCTACTAGGTTTTACCACCTTTATCAACCTCTACCAAGCTCTATCAAGCTCTACCAAACTAAATAACCAGTGTAATTGTTCACAAAATTTAATTAACAATGGTTCGAAATATTTATTCAAAAAAGCAAATTATACGGAATCCTGCTGCCAGATAGAATTAGTTTAAAATAAATATTTCATTTCATATTCCTTTCCAATGTGTCGTTTTGCATTGACGTGATGAATGAACGTGAAATAGCCTGGGCGCTGAGCGGGAGCGCTTTGAGAAGGAAATTAATTTCCATTCAAAATAAAAGATCCAGTACAAGTCTAATTTAATACGTTTCCAGAAATGTTAATGGAATTGAATGCGCCACATGTCAGTCATCAGAAATTTGTTTTATTTTCATTGAAAAAGATTTTTGTATTAAATTTAAAATTAAATAGGTATTAATAAGGACTCAATTGGTGTAATTCTTGAATATTAAATATCCTTACGTGTAACTCGGGAAGAGTTTAGATAAGTAAAGTTTCTTAGCATATAATGAATTGACGGAGCATGTTGGCTCAGGCATAAGCGACCTTCTTGACTGAGGCGTTGTGGATGATCTCAGCCGAGAAACAAATGCTGGGAAGGTTCCATACTAATAATAATGCAAGACAGCCTCCTCCTTACATTCATCTCACATTCCCCTCCACCATTTATCCCGTTCTTAATTTAAGCCAAGGCCATAATCATACATCCGTAGCTATTATAGTCTAGTTGCAGAACTGTGCGACGTTAAAACCATTATAATCAATTAGAAAAATTATATTTTAAAGTTATCCATATTCCATGAGAGAAACAATAAAGAATAAAAGCCTATGACATTGGATCGTTGAGCAACTATAAATAAAACCAATAATTGTATACAAATGAGTGCGGCATTAATCTTGATTTATGTTTTTCAGGGAACAAAAAATGCCGACAAGAACATTATTTTAATTTAAACAAAAACTTCTCTCCACGTGCGACAATTTTAAACTTTGTAAAGTAATGGCAAAGCACTGAACTAATCCTCATGTCTGCGCTTGTGTAGCAATTAACAACCTACGCCAGTGTTTTGTCCTCGGATAGGATTACCTTACTTCTTATATGATGGTTCATCCGGTTCCATTATAGCATAAGATAATATATACATATATACATAGCATACGTATAAGAAAGTGAGATAAGCTAAGAGAATAGACGGCAGAGAAAATAATACTATTAGTATTACCATATACACCATATATTATATTGCTAATTCTAAGACCAACGGTAGAAGAACACCCAACAATTTCAAACTCCCCAAGTCATAACTACTTTAGACACTGAGCACAACTAACGTCCTAGGGCACTCTCGTGGTAAGCACGCAAGTAGAAACCAAAGTTTAGTTCAGTCCAGCGATATTTTGTAAAAAGTGTTGAAAACCATCCCGCCAATGCCACCAATTGTAAAAGTTGCAGTTAATAGAATGCTTTGGTTTCATATGCCGACAGCGTACGACGTGGTAGAAAACACAAAGTACGCAGTAGTACACAATTCTATGATTCTTATTTATTTATTTATTTGTTTACTTATTCATTATTTTTATTTATTTTCTTATTAGTTAATTTGTTTATTTATTTAAGTACTTAACAGAATAACTAGTGGACACAAGTAGACATACCAAATATAAAAATCAACCATAATAATATAATTCAATATAAAATATTACGAACAATTATTATAAAAATCTAACATACTAGTAAAATCAAGACCAAAGGTTTACGAGAATTAAGGAAATGTGAAATTGACTGAATCATTAACAAACAGAATGTAAACCTAGTCTGGCGTTAAATACACTGTGTAAAAAGTGGATTTAATGTATTCAATAAAATTATGAAGATTTTGCAGTTATGATGTATTATGAAATGCAATTCATAATGCTGATATGCAATTACGAAATTACCCCATTCAGTACCCTAAGATCTGTTTACTTGGCTCTAGGAGACTCTTTCTCATTGTACGGAATTATGGCATGAGTGAACGATACTAAGGGATATTTAAATTCGAATAAAATCCATATATCTAAGCATCATTACTTTATAACAGCTAGTTCAATGACAATTTCTGATACATGGTATCAATATGCCCAGTTACTTCCTTTTCATTAACTCTTAAATTTTAGAATATTTTTCTTAATTCGTTTCTTTTCTTATAAATTTTGCAACATTGTCTTGGGATCAATAAATGAATAAATATGAGAACATTAAGAATACAAGGTCAATTAACAAAACCAACCTAATATTGTTCCGATCAGTATTAACAAATATGGTGAGAGACAGCTTTCTGCTTTGATATCTACCTTGCTAAATTAATTTCTAGAAAATTTAGAGTTAGATAAATATGCTACTTCAAAAGGAGAAATTAAAAACTGAAATGTAAATTGTAATGTTCTAAATATGCAAAATGTATTACAATGTAATACTTGATCCCAGAAAAAAACACTCCGTGTAAAAAAGGCAGCCAAGTCTCTTTACTTTAAAAAAAATCAACACCGAAAAGGAGTGATATCAAAAAAGAAGCCAAGTCAATGACATTTCCAAATATTTAATCGTATCTTTGAAATAAAAGTATAAACACCGAGAAATACTTTACAAAAGGACTTGGCGCATCGTTTTTTTAAAGACATCATTCTGTCCTATAAGTGGAAAGAAATTTACAATTAGGTACATTTTCCTCTTTTTTTTAGAGCCAGTATCTATGAATCAAGCTACTTTTAGTGATGGCTATTTTATAGTTTTGTCAATGGCGATAGAAGAAAGATTTCATGCTGTAATAGATAGGTAATATAAAGTGGGAAGAATTAAATAACAATTGGAAGTGGGCTCATTTATATTTTTATAGCACTGTTAATATGGTGATATTAGAAGGGTATGTTTTCATAATTTGATCTTGATTGAGGGAAATCATGAAACGTTGTAAAATAATTACTAACTATCTATGGAACACTATTATATATTTTTGAAGTGTCAAGTGTATAAAGTTAAAAAATTTAAAGAAATTCCATGTGCCGTCTCTGTGTAGGTACTTTGTGAAATGTATTGTTATAAAATGCGGATTAATAGAAATGTATTTCATGTTGAGAAGGTTTAACGCATAAGACTTAATTATGTTGACCACGAAACAATATTACGAAGATAACTATTGTGTATTTATAGAAAACATAGGCAACAAGTTTCATAGCGTATATATTCAAATAGAAAATATTTTACAGTAGGTATGTATAATATGTAATTGAAAGATGTGTCCCTATTATTCTAAAAATTCTAAATGACGGTTGTATATAAATGGCATATGCTTATGAATAGAAAAATGTCTTTAAAAAAACGATGCGCCAAGTCCTTTTGTAAAGTATTCCTCGGTGTTTATACTTTTATTTCAAAGATACGATTAAATATTTGGAAATGTCATTGACTTGGCTTCTTTTTTGATATCACTCCCTTTTCGGTGTTGAATTTTTTTAAAGTAAAGAGACTTGGCTGCCTTTTTTACACGGAGTGTTTTTTTCTGGGATATCACTTCTTTTGTTAGTTTATTCATACAGCTTGTAGCACATGTCCTACCAAGGACTAATTTCTTTAAAAAAATACGCCTCAACCGATTTGGTTAGTAAGAAAAGTTGCATTTGGTACAAGCTTAAAATGATTATCCAAGAAGAATAGTCTAAGTTTCGTTACAATCTGTCCAGACGTTTTCGATATCTGACTTCACTTCCAGTTTAAAAAATGGCGCTCAATAATACTGCCGCCTTGAATTCATAAAAGTGCAACATAATTGCATAATTAAGCTGCAATCTCGGCAGTTGTTTTCGATATATGACGTCACTTCCGGTTTTGAAATAGCGGCCGAAAATAATGTCATCTTGAATCCATAAATATAAGGGCTATATAATTACATAATTTAGTTGCAATCGGTACATCTGTTTTCTATAAATGACGTCACTTCCTGTTTTAAATATGGCGGCCAGAAATAATGTTGTCTTGAATTCATAATTATAAGTCCAACATAATTAGATAATTTAGTTGCAATCGGTACAGCCGTTTTCGACATATGACGTCACTTTCGGTTTTAACAATGGCGGTCGAAAATAATGTCGTCTTTAATTCAAAAATATAAGTCCTACATAAT
>OW203763.1:2082505-2112874 GCA_934045905.1 Leuctra nigra
GGCTATTTTCAGTTTCAATGAAGACCAGCTAATTTTATTTTGATCTAGTGGATCGTATTTCAATTCACTTTGGTACCGCTAATCAACGCGTTACATCGAGCGTTTTTCTAGTTATCATAAATGTCAATGTATTTAATCATAAATGGATTATGTTTCAGGCCTAAAATGTTGTTTATTCCATTTCAATATGAAACAGTGCTCTGTCAATAAAGTATGCTCTGATGTGAAAAAAACTCGCATGTTCTGAATTTACCTCAATTTAATTAATATGATTTTAGTAAAATGCTACATACACTGAGCCACTGAGCCACATACACTGAGCCAAACACTGAGCCATTCGAAAACGTCTGTAATTTTTTTTTACTTTTAGTTATAAACAAACCGTACGATCTGTGTGAGTAAGAGGACCTACGCCATGGTCGTACATCGTACATCGTACATACCTACGAGTACGACACAGCACTTGAATCCATGCCGCCTAGCGAGGTAATTGAAATTATGCTCATTTACATATGGTAATCTATATGAGCGGACAATGGGCAACGGAAACAGGACTAGAAATCATACATACACGTATATCACTGACACTGGGTGATTTCGAAAACATGAAATCCGGACGAGTTGTGAAACTTATTACATGGTCGGAAGGGATTTAACATTCAAAGTATGGTTTATTCGAACATTTTGAACAAATCAAACTCGAACAACTGTTCAGGACATCTGCGCAAACCTTAAAACAAAATGTGTCTTCGATTACTCGCTCATGTTAGCAACTGATAATCAGCCGATCATTAATCAATCTTATCAAAAGCACAAATCCACTAATATGATTATTCAATACGAAAACAACCACTCTACACGCGTGAAAAGCCAATGGAATTACCAAATAAAACAAAATTCGAATGAACTGTTGTTTAACATTATTCCATTTCCAATCCCACAACAACCAAATTACCGATAGCGTCAATAAACACCATAAACGACGATTGCTATAATAATTATTATTTTATTGGTTCACACAATATGTGCTAGGTTTGGAAATCAGTAGATTATTGATTCGCATTGACAGTTTCACAGCTTGTAACAACATTACAATATTGTGTTAACAGCAATTCGATGCTCTGATTCTAAACCCCAACGACATTGTAATAACGTATAGTGAAAATGAGGCGCTGGGAATATGTTGTGTCGTAGACGTCTCACCACACATTTCTCGTTCACTCATTCGATTTGCTGGAGCTGGAGTTTGAGAGGTTCAGAGTAATTGAATTTCACTTCAACTGCGTGCAGCGGCTCTCCTGGATTATCATACATAAGGAATAGAAACAACGACAATTAACTAATTCCTTTGTTTAGTACCGAAGTGCATAGTTTTATTACAAAATGTAAGTCATTCCCCTTCACGTCAACCAAGCCACGAACCTGATCCCTTGGGATTTAAATAATATTTGTTGTGAACATTGTCTACCTACAAATACTCGAAACAGTTTTTTTTGTTTGGCCTTGGGGTGACCCACTCTCGAGTTGTGGGCCGCCAAAATATGTAGTGTTAGGACTAAATGTTTGAGATTAAAAATAACGGTCTAAAGTTACAAATCATGGAAACTATTTTTTGGAAACTAAAACTTTAATTGAGGAAAAATGGAAATGTTAAGTTGTGACGCTTATGGGGTCGGTAGTTCTGAATGACTTAGTGCGTAATGGCAGAGTAAGCGTTCTCCCTGCCGTCTAGCGCTGTCGCTTATCTCTTGCAACGCAACGTTCAACAATTTCTACTAGTTCAAAATTCAGGCGCGATTCTAGGGGGTGGATGGGTGGGCTGTGGCCCACCCAGAATTTTCATCTCCCATTTCATTATTAGCATCATTATGTATTAAAAAAAATCAATTTAAAACCAAATTAAATATTTAAATATGACTAAAAACTACAAATTATATTTTTAAGTACAACCAAAGTTGGGTATTTTCCTCCCTCAGCCAGATTAGGTGGCTGTTTTATATTTAATGTGAAGGTAATTTAATGTTTTAATCTAAATTAAGCTCCAGATGCAGGGAAATATATTCCGAAAACACTCAAAAACGCTTCTAGGATCATCCATTTTCAAAAAAATATCTGCGGAGCAGTTGGGTGCCTCCCCCCCCCCCCCCCCGTGGGTCGTGTTTTTCACAAAATGTCGTCTGCCCACCCACATTTTTGGTACTAGAACCGCGCCTAATCAAACTGCAACAAATCTGTGAGTATTTTTAAATATCTGCTTCAGGATAATACTATTTCTTTATAACTTAACAGTTTAATTTGTCATAATTTATATTTTAAATGAGCAAATTACTTTATAGTGATCGTTGGATGGATTCACGGTGCTTTAATAAATACAATCCACGTTTGTACGCACTTAATAATAATGTTTACGAATAATCATGATACTATCATCTGGGATAAAATATATCCCACACAAACTTGTTTCATCTTCTACAATAATGTGTCATGTAATCACAGCATTAAATGCTCCAAATGGTCCAAATTTGTAATTGGAGGTTTTCGCACCGAATTCAAGCACATAGTTCGAATTTTAATCCAGCATTATATTAAAAATATTAAATCATTGCATTTACGAGGAACGAAAGACCTGTGTAGCTGAAATGCCAATACGATGTCACTGTTCTTGGTACAATCGTTCCACCATTACGTACAATTTAAAAATGTAGCCTACATCTACGACAATAGATCGTAGATGAGAAAGAGAAAGTAGAGATAGTAAAGAGAAAGTCAGTGTTTCCTACAAGAATTGTTATGTAGGTACCGATACGGGATCCGGATACCTAACGAAACACACACTGAAACCGAGTACTCGAGTGTCATGCCCACTAGCCATATCCGGTGCAACTTGGGTTCAGTCCTTATGGAAAATAACATGGGGACTTACTTTGATTGCTGGTCAATTATAAACGAAACATAGACACACCAGCATTAACTTTAGCCTTTCTTTTATTATGTTAACACATTTCTTTATCTTAGCCTCAGCGGTAGCTGACGAAGGAAATGTGAAGAGCATGTCATTTTTAAAAACTGAGTTGAGAACGAAAAGATTGGAAATTGTAAAACAAGGTAGAGCCAAATACTAGAAAAAAATGCCACCACTTGTTATTTGTGAAAAAGTAATAAAGATATCAAAAAGCAGAGTGATTAGTCGGCCCAAATACCTGAATGTGTACCAACTATAAGATGAATATAAAGAAAATTGGAATTGGAATTTATTTTAAGATTTTCTTCCCGTAAAGATTAAAAATATCACATCAAGTTGAATAGCTGCAGATTAAGTCCACTAGGAATAGAAATAAATCTGTAAATCAAGAGATATGTGCTTTTCATGTTCTCATTTGTCTCTGTAACTCAATAATTGGGTCAGATGTCAAATGATCCCATAAATCTGTCAGAAGTCCCGTGTTTTCATTACCTCGAGGAACTGCGACTAGAACGCACTTGCACCACGCCTTTATATACAGAAAATAAAACGAATTCTTTCTCACACTCGATCCGTTACGAAATAGTGGATCCTTTTACTCTCATCTTACATAATTTTGGGACATGTTTTTTGGTGGGGGAGAAACTGTTGGAAGAAAGTAGAAAAAAAGGGGATGTCTAGAGGTGGACGTCTGTGAGGTGGGAGGTGGGAGGTGGGAGGTGGGAGGTGGGAGGTGGGAGGTGGGAGGTGGGAGGCCAAAGCGCTATTAGGGCTGTAGCGCCAGCGAAGAAGACGAACAAGTTTTGTTTTAGAAAGAAAACCACTTCAGGTCTAATTAGTATAGAAACTCAAACGAAGTGTGAAAAGCGTTTTTCAATAAGTAACGCAACACGGCAATCCACAAAATACGAAGTTTTTTTAAAATAACCAAAAATTTTAAATTTGACGTAATAAAAATATGGTAAAATTCATTAGTATACCTTTAAACATGATCATCATTTTAATATAAAGCAGCAGAGTTACATGCATTTTTTTGCTCCGATATTTGAAGATTTTAAGTTAAGTCTGATCTCAAGTCGGAATAATAACCTTACGAGAAAAAAATTAATCCCAAGAATGTTCCACAATATACACAAATATTCAGTAAATTAACTTAAATAAAACGTTCCATTAACGATTGGAAAGATTATATGAACCCCCTCTACGAGGAGTTTAAGACAACAATAGAGTGAGTGCAACGATTCCAAGTGGTTCTTAACATTATCCCATTGAGAGGAAGCAGAGAGTATTGCTTATTGTTCTTTTGGGACCAAGAACAGAAACACAATACTACAGTTGTAAGAAAAAAAACTCGGGACATGTTGAGACCGGTGAGCCTGTTGAGACCATCTAGGCGACCATTAGCAGCGCCGCTGTCAAGCACAGCGCGAGTTTGCTTGCAACCCGTCAAGTGACGTTTTCGAGGTGTCCGCTAGCATAAGCAATTAGATAGAAATGAAGTTAAAAACAGTGTTAAGAGCGTACATTTAGATACACGCGTGATCTCTTAAATTACTTGCAAAATTCTATGTCCTTTTTCAAAACTTAATTATCCAGACGACAACGCAGATATAAAAGCTGATAACGAGCATGTGGGGTTGGAGAGTTGGATTATAAGAACAATCCAACCACCTCATTTCCATACCATATCTCCATTCAACAAATATTGACGGACAATCAATATTGTGCTGAAACTTAGCCGTTCTCCATCAATCCAAAAGTTTTATCAAAATGTAGTTAGAACCTCCTTTTAGATCTCAGCCCTTTTATGTGGGGAGGTGCTTGGCAGTCTTTACAAGTTTTCGTTTAGTGGGACATTTTCTACTTAGCGTATAAATTCTACTTGGTTTTGGATAACGCTGAGCGCATTTATGTATTATTTCTGACTCGTAATATACACTTCTGATCTGTCGTTAACAGTGGAAAGATGATATGTGTGAGTTTCCACGGAGGATCAACCACCGATCTCTCCTCATCAAATTCAGTCCAAGTCAAGAAGCAACATTCGCAAGAGTTGCAATGCAAGACTTGTAATGCAATGGTTGTAATGCATCTTGTCCTATTACTTCTTACATCCTTCACCAAATCCTATCGCTATTAAATTGTCTTCAATATCGGATAAGGTTTTGTAGCTTTGTATAGCAAGAGAATATAAACTGTATACGAGCATTTTGTAGATGCTTTTAGGACGGATTGAAGTGGAAATTCTTTGATGAAAGTGGTCAATAATAATGTTAAAAGAGATATTATTATAAAACACTCGGAATAATCATTTAAGTGCTTTCAAGAATGTACGAAAGCGCACGAAAACTTTCAACTCCACTCGTTAGGCCGTTCTGAACATCGAGTTGTGCCGCACTGTTAGGATGAAGCAATGAGATTCACGTACGCAACACACTAACTCTTTTGCATTATATAGAACACTGGTACTAAAAAAAACTCCGCAATGTCTCAAATGGACGCACATTAAAGTAGACATTAATACAGAATGACAGTTTATAAAAGGTTCATACTTGACATTAGAGTAACAAGTAGGTCTTCTACTGGATGTTTTACTGTTTTACATAATATTCTCTCCAAGTGGTCAGGAAATTATTATTGTGTATCATTATGTACCCATAACACAAATGTTGTAATAAATGCTGACAAAGCTAGAATATTGCTCAGTCATTTTTGATTAATAAATACTTTCAAGTTATACGTCTGTCTTTAGAGGTAGAAGGACAGGAGTCCATTTCATTGATTCTTCAGGTGAGCTCAAAAACTAAGTAGTATAGTAAGATAATCCAATACTATACCGGGTGGCGCAAAACGAAATCACCCTGTTTGAGAGGTCACTGCATCAAAACTATAAAAGATAAAGGGCGGAAACTTTCACATGTTATAGAACAAATATGAAAATTTTATATGTGCAATTTTCAGAAATATTCGAGTAGGTACTGCGAAAAAAGTTAAATGCATTTGAACGAAGACGTTGAAAAATCGTTTATACCAGCGTTTAAACAGCGCGCGTTTGAGTTTAAACAAGAACTTAACAAGAGAAGAGCTTGTTAAAAAGAATCACCTGTTTTGTACAAGTAAGTTTGCGTTGATCATAATTTGACATAAAAATGACTCAATTTAGTAAAGCATGTATGCTTATAGAGATGTGGTTTCAAATCTCAAGATCTCAAGAAGAGATAATATGTAGAGAAAAGTTATTGTGGCGGAATTTCCCACGGTGAATTGGATATGTTTACTCCAATGAAATGTCGTTATACGAAAATTACATAAATTTACACATATACCTGACAAATTCGCATAGATTTATTAAACATAAATTTATGTTTATTTAGACATTCATAAATAAACATACATTCGCTTCATTCCTACAAAGTAACTCCAAATCAATTCATCAAACACGTTAATTGCGTCTGGTTTAATCTGTTTTTTCTACTGTAAATTCAATCATTAGGAACTTTTTTCCTAATAATGAATATGTTTGAAACTTCTAAAAATTAAATTTTGGTATGTTGTCTAATATGTGTACAAATTTCAGAATCATATCTACAATAGTTTCGATTAAGTGACCTCTCAATCAGGGAGGTTTTTTTCGCCACCCGTTGGAAACACCAGTCATATTGAAAGATAATACTTCAGTATATCTATGTTTGTGAGCTTAAGTCAAATAACAACAATTATTAGAGCTTGATTACACGATTCCAAAAGTGTGCCACTAATCGAGAAAATGGATTTCTGTAATTCTGTTTATTAGGTACAAAAACCTCACAGATGCAAGTTTGTCGTATATATTACCTTTATATGAGAGTGTGCGCGCGCCGTACGACTTGGCTGGCGTGGAGCGACCGCTCCACTAGATAAAAGTCGTATTTGTCATCTTTGGACTCTACCAGAAACGATATTGTACCTGAGAAGTAGAAGGCCCGATGTCATGTACTATGATCATTAGGGGAGATAAAAACTCATATCTGTGGCTGCTTTCGTCCAATCTACTTTCTTATGGTTTGAGATAAATATACGTATTCAGAAGACTTATTACGAAACTTGTAATAATAAATGGTTAGTTTTCTTCAATAAAGCTTGCGTAGACTTTTTGAGATGCTCTTCAGCTAGAATACCTCAATTTGATATTGATAATAAGTAATAACGTCTGAGTTGCAAAACGCAAACAAATTGTATGTCAAAATGTTTCTTCTTTAAGGCAAATTTACCATGTAAACGCCATAAGCCATCTATCCCACAGTCCCGTGGACATCTATCCCACACATATGGGACAAACGTGGGTATAGTTAAAAGGCTAATAAATACGCATTAAAAATTGGAATCAAAACGCATTATGAATTTGAAAGTTACATCAATTCTTTAAAAATGTAGGCTTATATCCCGAATTTTACCCTAGGTAGAATTATCACCTACACAAAATTCAAAAGATTAATTTATAACTACTTATTAATACAATATTGATACAGTATAACAGTTTTGTATATACCATTTTTAAACATATTTCAATTCTGTGATCGGAAGTTACAGATGATTACGAATCAAATACAAAATACGAGTTATCAAATACGAATTATTATGTCCTGGAAGTGACTTGAACCCACGACCTTCGGCCAGAAACCTGATGCATAACTCCCGGACGCGTCTTTCCATACCCTAATCGAGCCCAACTCATTGATTTGAAAATTTGCATTTTACTCGCATTTAACGCCGACTATATTCGCATTTCGCAATGTCTATGTCTATGGTATAACAAAACATTCTAACACTCCCATTCATAATGAAGCAGCTAAGTGAGGTGTCTCCGCAATATTGGAGGTTTTACTCACGTAATTGTTGACAGTGTGAAAGTAAAGAACATTGTTCGGAAAGTAGATTTAAACACTTTAAGATACACATTTCTCGACGTCAAAATTTGGACACGAGACAAAAAGGCAGTGGATTATAAGTAAGGCGAAACCAAATGAGCAGATGAGGTTGGTTTTAATCAATAATTATAATAATCATGAATATTAAATTATGACCAATATTTCAGGTCAACACCATAAGCATACGCAAAAGTAATGTATACTTCAAGTATCTACTTTTGGACTTCGCATTAATACCAACGAATGTTTAGATCAGACTAGATTCTCTAATATTGGCGGTTAGGTTTATTGCAGGTAAAGTATACCAAATTTAAGATGGTTGTTAGTAAGTGTTTTGTGTGACGATAAACAGGTACCAGGTGTTTAGGTGCTTAGGTATCTACTTAAGGTACTAAGAATTGACAGTAGGAAGTCATTTGAAGGACGACATAAAATGATTTATTGCTAGAAAATTTTTGTTCAGTACTTTAGTCTCTAAACAGTTGTATTGAGTTGGGCTCGATTAGGGTATGGAAAGACGCGCCCCGCGTAATGTGAGGCATTAGGCCAGAGGACGATTTAGACTTGCTTTGAGTTGCTTTGAATACTGCGAAAATGAAAAGTGTATAGGTAAATATGGTAATCTTTGTATGTTTTCACATGGGTACACTGTGTAAGAAGTATTACTGATATTAAACATTTCCCTCATATGTACTTGATAAACAGCTTTCCAAATTTTATATGGCGAAAGCCGTTTTTATCATACACATTCAAATGTCCCCATAAAAATTAGATAGCCAAATGGCTATTTCCGGATACATTGTATGGGGACATTTCCAATTTTCTTTACAGTGCGCCTATACTCTCATTACACTGAGTGCTCTTAAAGGCTATTAATTACACTACATTATAATTTGTACGTCATAGAGTTGTACCATGACTCTATCATACTTGAAACTATTCATATGACTGTGGGAGAAAGAGAGAAAGAGAGAAGAGAGTGAGAGGGATGATATGAATAATGCAACACCATCTCGTAGCTACGGGGCGTGACATTTGCTGTCACGCTTCCTGGCACCTCCACCACCTAGCACCTCCACCACCTGGCACCTCCACTAACTGGCACCTCCACCATCTGGCACCTCCACCACCTGCCACCTAGCATCTCCACCATCTGGCACCTCCACCACCTGGCACCTCCACCACCTGCCACCTCCACCACCTGCCACCTAGCATCTCCACCATCTGGCACCTCCACCATCTGGCACCTCAACCACCTGGCACCTCCACTACCTGGCACCTCTACCACCTGGCACTTCCACCAACTGGCACCTGCACCACAATTCAACCAGAGAATTCATTCAGGGAATTTGTTAATTTTCGACACTGAACTTGATTGTAAATCTAAAAGTTTTACATACATTAGCGGAAAATATTAGCTTGATCGGAGAAACTGTGTGACAGAATTATAAAAAGAGTGTTATGAGTGTAATGGAACGCTCTCATCGCTCGCTCAATGAGACTAATAGATGTCCAGATCTGTGCATCTGTATATATCTGTCTCTGGAACGCTCAGAGTCTACAACGTTTATATATTACACCTCTTCTGTATATGAAGTCAGGGTCAGTAAACAGTGTTTTACATGACGAGTCCCTCTAGTTTATCAATAATTATTCTTATTATAAAAAATAAATATAGGAGATTATTTCAATTTAAGATAGGATGATGGGAAGGGACGTGCGAAGTGAATACTAGCCGGCAAGTGAGAGGTCCCGGGCTCGAGCCCCTGTTTGGCCCGGTAGTTTCCTATATCGCACATCCTTTCCTGTAATTATTTCTTACATTTAAAAATACATCCCTTTTATGACACCAAATGTAGTTTTGGAAAAAGTAATGTTTGACATTTTCCAAATTTAAACATTAGAAGTTATCATTGTCTTTATCACAGTAAAACTAAGTCACGAAAAAAACATAATATATTAAAGTAATCCTACTTCTGACACCAAATGTAGTTTTTGAAAAGCAAATGTTTGAAATGTGTATAATTTCAACATTATGAAGTTATCGTTTTCTTATCACATTAGCTCAGCCACGAAAAACAAAAATTTTACAGTTCTCCAACTTCTGACACCAAATGTAGTTTTGGAAAAAGTAATGTTTGACATTTTTCAAATTTAAACATTAGAAGTTATCATTGTCTTTATCACAGTAAAACTAAGTCACGAAAAAAACATAATATATTAAAGTAATCCTACTTCTGACACCAAATGTAGTTTTTGAAAAGCAAATGTTTGAAATGTGTATAATTTAAACATTATGAAGTTATCGTTTTCTTATCACATTAGCTCAGCCATGAAAAACAAAAATTTTACAGTTCTCCAACTTCTGATTCCATTTGTAAATTGGTAAAATATTTTTTTCGTTTTCTGTAAGATCTTACACATTATGTATCGGTTATTTTCACAATTGTAATGCGCTAATATGTCATTTGTGTTAATCATACTAAACTAACAGAATCAAATTAAAGTTTCGTATGTATGGCAATAGTTATATTATTATTTATTTTGAAAAACATGAATAACGACACTGAAAGCTATGGTTGTTATAAACAACGTCTTGTGTAAATGTAGCGCGTAAAAGAAGACGTAACTTTCTACTGATGGCAAAGACAGCGAACTTCTACCGTTATTGATTCTTTCATGAAATATTTGTCAACAGGGAGGATCGATGATTATTTGAAAGTTATGCAATAAAAACAGATATAAATCATTACAATTTGCAGTGCAGATTTATTATCATGAACCGATCTGAGGGCGACAGAAAACGATTTTTAATATATCGTATACTCGGCAAAACATAAAACGGTGTGAAAATAGAATTGCATTACTGGTGCATTACTGCATTACTTTGACAATCAATTCATATTGTTATCAATGAAATGAGAGATAACCTAACCCCATAAAAAACACTCCGTGTAAAAACACCAGCCAAGTCTCTTCAACTATAAAAAAAAATAGAAGAAATCTAAAAAATCAGCACTGAAAAGTAGTGATATCAAAAAATGGGCCAAGTCAAAACTTAATTTTAAAAACCAAAATATACTTGGCGCATCGTGTATATAATCAGTATAGAATATTATGTCATGCCAAAAATCAAATTAAAGTGAATATATATAATATATCTACAATACTCTTAAAAACGATGCGCCAAGTATATTTTGGTTTTTAAAATTACGGTATGTTGAGTGACTGTGAGTGTACAGTACGACTTGGCTGGGTGGAGCGACCGCTCCACTAGATAAGAGCTAAATGCCGAGCTCGCATAGATTACTTCTGTAGGTGCGATCAAATCATTTTCAGATAATTCGATTATTTCAAATAACGTTTTATGTTTCGTTGAGTGAACATATAAAACAATTAGATTTCTGGCAGTGTAACATTTAACTAATTTAAGCTGGAAGTCAGGAGACAGCCTACCCTTTCCACAACGGCTGGAAATATACCATGATATCGTCAACCCCAGACTCAAAATTATCAGGAATCACTATTATTCTCATCTTTCATCTAGCCTCTATTCTCAACAGAGCCGAGGCTTCAATAGTGACAGTGTAATATAGAGAAGGGAGGAGAGGAAACCCGGTACCGACATAGCCTACTCCTGACGAAAGATACCAAGGAGGCCAACGCCTTAATGTCCCATCCGAAGGACAGTGTAATATTTATAGAACGGGCCTTAACAACCCGCGCAGTCGAGAGATTGATAACAGGTGGAGGGAGGGCGTCACACTAAATCCCAAACACTCCAGTCTCCCTGGCCCAACGGCAGCAACCTGGCAAGGCGGAATTGAACGGTCACCCATCCAACTACTGCCCGCGCTCAATCTTCCTTAACCTCCGTGATCTGACGACAGCCGTGGGTTCTATACACCAGCTGTTGCGTTAAAATATAAAATATAAGATAACAGAATAGAAAAGTAAGTAAACACAATTAAATAAACTCAGGTAGAGCGTCGAGTCCTATGAAAGTGAATGAGTGAATGGGACGTTGAATCTCGACACCGAACAATGCCTGCTGCAGAGTTCATGAATATTTGAACCGAACTGGACAGAGTAGGGTTGACGTGCAAAGGACGGATGGCAAACACTCACGGACAAATAACACGAGGAAAATTTGCTTCAGTACACCGTCATCTCATTTTCAAGTATTTCTACGAACAGTTTCAATTAAAAATATAAATAAACAAGGAATGTACCGAAAATGTAATGGCATTCAAAGGCAAAGTAGAGCAAATATAAATGTAACAAATACCGGGTGGCCCCAAAAAAACGTCCAATGGGCGAGACACCGCTGTAATGAAACTACTGCATAAATGAGGCTGAAATTTTGACATGCTATAAAAACCATACTAAGGTTTGATGTGTGAAAGTTTAAAAAACATTACTTACGTAGGAAAAAGTAACAGCTGTTCAAATTTGGTTGTCGAAAAATCGATTACACGGAGCGCAAATAGCACGCGTCCAGAAAACGTCCACTGGCCGGAACACCGTTTCTTCAAAACTACTGATGAATTGAAGCTAAAATTTTTAAATTTTATTCAATATATGACTATCGATTGTGTTAAAATTTCAGTACGTTGGAATCAGTAGAACGAAAGTTATGGTATCTTTAAGTTGAAACCGAATATCTGGGAGATAATTTCACAAGTTTTATTCACATGTTAATTTCAGAATCTCTCAGATTTTCTGGTTTTAAGCTCAACTTCAAAATACCATAACTTTCGTTCCTTTATATCAAATGTATTGACATTTTAACACAATTGATAGTCATATATTTTGAATAAATTTTGGAAATTTTAAGCATGTAATTGGTAGTAATTTTGAAATAAACGGTGTTCCGGCCATTGGAGGTTTTCTAAACGTGAGCTAAGGCACTTGATGGGAATAAGGCCACTGCAGGTAATAAGGCCATCAGCTGTTATTTCTGAAAGTAATGAAGATTTCCGAAAGATGTCACTACCTACTTGATTGCGATGAGACAAAGAACTAAATTTGGAAATTTCATGGCGCTAGGTGTACCAGTGTCGGAATAGTGAACTAAAATGTATGAAAATTTCATATGTCAAAGACCTGATGTTAAAAACTGTAAGTACGGAATTATACTTTTAGGACATTTTTAGAGCATTTCGGTGTAACTTTTATAACACAAATGTCTTCAAGAGTCAATAGCAATATAATATTTTGATAAAGTAAAGCCTTTATAAACAGGTATAATTAGTCATATCACGACTTAAAAATTAAAATAAAATGTTGGTAATAAGGCCACCTTCACTTTTTAGCATTATACAGCTTGCAAAACCTCACTTTTAAATTCACATATACATTCCATTTCACATTTAAAAAATGCAGTACCTCATTGTAAATTGTAATTAACTACTAAAATGTTTTGTAATTAAGATTAACTTCATTTGTGATTTTCCTGACTTCTTTCCATGTACTAATGCAAATACCATTGTAAAATCATAGTGGCCTTGTTGCCTGCACGTGTTTTAAATAAGGCCACTTGAAATTGATCTATTAATAATCAGGAATGATTATGAAAAAAATAAAAAATTACAAAAATAAAATTACGTATGTGTAGTCAAAAATTCAAACTAGTATTGTGCAAATTTTGAAACAATTTTTTTTGTTAAGTGCTTCAAAAAAATTATCTCCCTTTAAGGTGGCTTTATTCCCATCAGGTACCTTATTTGAGCTCCGCGACAACCAAATTTAAACAGATGTAACTTCTTTCCTTATAAAGTTAAGTTTCTGAAACTTTCACAAATCAAACCGTAGTATGCGTTTTATATAATATGTGACATTTTCAAACCGATGAGTTCAGTAGTTTCATCACAGCGGTGTCTGGCCCATTCACTGACATATAATAGGTGGACGGCCTATCAGATATACGAAAATGTTGCCAACACGGAGGATCAAGATTGGCGTCACAAAACCATATGATTGGTCAATTCAAGTCACGTGACTATTAAGCCCCTCCCACTTTGCAAATGAAAATATAATTAATTAAAGGATATTAAACATATAAATCAATCAATCACTTCATTAATCATTTAATAAATAAATAAAACAATTGAACATTAAACATTCTCTTCTTTGCAACGAAATAAGTTTATTTTCATCAATGTGGCAGAAGGAAAACACAAATGACGGCGTTTAAATTTCTGATTTGCTGATAAACCCCATAAGGGACGCTAAAACCTGACCCAATGGCGGCTAGTGGTGTTATCATAGGGAAGCTCAGTCCATACGTAGTATATATGTATATGTCAGTGGGCCCATTGGACGTTTTCTTTGGGCCACCCGGTATAAACAAACATTTGTAGGCAAATGTAATCATACACACATTTATGAAATAGTTCATCAGTTCTACGCGTCTCTGGAAAATGCACAGAATCCGAAGATCCGAGAACTAGCAACACTCTCATCCACCAGCCAAGACAGAGTCCAAAGACCATCCGCGACACTGACCATGCGACCTTCAGTTACCAGAAAGCGAAAGCTTTCAGGTGAAAGTTAAAGTGTTCAGTGACATGTAACATTTGTACGCGGCCCACCTGGAAAACTTTCCTGGACAAACTACCTGGCAATTGATATAGCCGATAAGGCAACAACAATTAACCGAGCCGCCAGACGGCAAATTCAACACATGGACATTTATGAAACACCTATGTTAGTACTATGTGTGCCAATATGAGTGTGTAAAGCATTTAGAGGTCTATAGAGAACTTTGTGTCTTCGTTGATGAACTTTTTGATATTATTATCCGATATAATTATATTATACAACATTGCTATACTTTGAAGATACCGACATATTGAGTGGTGACCAGACATAATCTGGAGATATATTTGTTAGTCGACCTTATAGGGATGTTCTTGGTTGAAGTTGATTAACCAGTGACAAGAATATACGATATATATGAATAAATACCAACTGCAATATGAAAAGATTACGTTTAATCTATTAAATTAGATAAAATCTAGATTAGAATTATCTTTTCATATTGCAGTTGGTATTTATTCACATCTACCCACCACCTCGATCATCTCTGCTCCCTGCCTGGCAACTCAGGGCTATTCAATGAAATTGACCAATGGCCGCCGTCAAGACAGTGTGTCTTGGCCAGCGCTACATTTGCTTTTAGATGGAACTAATAAGCTCACCTGAATTTTGTGTTCCACCATTTTCTTATTTCCTTCTAGTTTACATTTTCACTTCCAGGCAGCAAAATGTCGCACTGAACTAACTTTTCTCTTCCACACACATCGTGCTACTTTAGAATTATTATTTACAGTTATTTAAGTGCTTTTATATGCTGATTATTGGAATAAACTGATAAATAATGCTTTAGCAATGAACGTACTTTTTTAAAAAAACAATCACTGCCCAATGGGTCATACCAATACCAAAATTTGTCCCATCCATGGACCTTGACAGGGAGCATGCGCATTAAACATTGGGCATGCGCATTGACACTTGTGAGTCCAGCAGATACATCTGTTGACGGATTTATAAAATGAAAGCATGATGCAATAAGCGTAGAGAAGATACTTATACCAAAAACTGAAAGTTATTTTTTAATTAACATTGGTTCTTCTACCAGTGCTACGGCTTTGATGTGACGGAGGGGGGGGGGGGGGGGGGGGGGGGAAGTTAGATCGAGTGGTGCATCTACCTATCTGAGGTTATCAGCAAAACTCATATTTCATACGAGATAGTTTTGTTTTGTTTGGTAAAAGAAGCCTCAAAATTTCAAATGTAACCATAAAAAAAATGTAATATATCAAAAAATCAAAATAATTAAAAAAAAATGTAATTAAAAAAATAAAGATTGGTGCAATGAATTTTCACCAACAATGATACATTTTATTTCTTCCACTTCCTCTTCTTCTTCTTGTGATACCCTCTTCTTCACACATTGTGCTAAAACTTAATTTTTAATATTATAATTTTGTTTTAAATGTTTTGATTTTTTTCAAATTTTCTTTAGTGGTTAACATTTGGAATGCATAAGCTTCTCTAATGCCAAATTCAGGCACACATAAGCGCTCTACCGTTGGAGCAAATTAAGATAGATAAAATGTTTAATAAGTGGGTGTAACTTTGATAGGATATTCACATGATCAGTCTGATTGTAAACTAGTAGCACTTTTTATTTCTGCTTCGTGCCTTGTTCAATAGGCGCCGGTTATTCAACAAAACCGCGCAAAACTATAGTATTTCGGAAACGATTGGAGACCAAACCCGTGAACCAATTGATCTCAAATTGTACAAGTGTGTTGGTCAAGGATGAACTTAGGGTTGTTACTTGGCACATTTTCAAAATGAATTAATAAATTAAAATAATAATAGATGAAATTAAAATCAAATCAAAAATAAATACAAACAAAAATAAAAACAAATAATAAAATCGATTTTTTTTTATTGGACGGGAGCTGCGAACTACAGGATATGAGTCTTTTTGGTTAAATAGAGTTGAAATATAGGAAAAAGTTTATTGAAATTTTAATATAAAAAAATGTTGTCTATATTATGGAGAGATCGTGCCACGTTAATGTTTTATGTATATGCCCCCCAGTCAAGCCATTTTTTGGCTTTGTAGGGCTAGAGTTTACTTTTCTTGTATAATTGTATTCATGAATGAACCGATAAAAAGGTGGGTTATTATTCATTTCATTTTTTCATTTTATTTTTCATCTTACAAATGGGTTTCCCCGGTGGCAAGAAATATTAATTAATATTATAAACAAAACTAAGACTACAACAAATTTAACATTTAAACATTACTACTATACATCAAATAACTCATCACTCTACTAATATATAACTAATTAACTTATTCCTAAATTCTCTTACACTACATTCCTCAATATCTACGGAGTCAAACACACCTTCCAAATTATTCCATTCTCTAATTGTTCTTAATAAAAATGCATTTTTTCCAATATCCGTTTTTATGGGCCATTCTATAATTTGATGTTCATGCTTATCTGTTCGTTTCTTTTTTTTCAATTTCAAAAGCTGTCCAAAATGTTTCCACCCGCCAATTTGCTTATATATTCTAAAAAAATTACATAACCGCGTTACCTTTCTCCTTTCCTCCAACTTCTCCCACTTTAATTCCTTCATCAACTCTGTCGGACTCACCCACTCTCTCACAACCACTCCCTTTTCATTTCTCTTTACCTTCCACTTCCTGGTTTCATTCGTCACTCTCCTTACAGCCATTCTCTGTGCTTTCTCCAAAAGAGTTATTTCATTTATTTTATATGGGTCCCAAATTGCACTCCCGTAATCTGTATGGGTCTTATGAGTGTTTTATATGCTTGATTTTTGACATATTTGTCAGAATTAAATTTTGTGAGAATTAAAATGACTTTTCATCGTAAATTTCAACAAAATATACGTCATGCCATCCAGCACTGACAAGAGATTTGTTTTGTTTGAAGCTAGACATAGCCGATAAAATATGCAATTTTCCTGCCTGAAGGCTGATCAACAACAAGATCGCATCACAATCAGGTGATCACCTATAAGCAATGTCAAAATGATTTGTCTACTCTAGCACCGCCACTTGTAAATTAGCTATGTCTTGTGTATTTATTTCAACAGCTTTCACATGAAATTACAAATGACAGGACAAAGCACTAAAGACTTCAATACACACCTGATCTTACGAGATCAGGGTTTTATGATGGTACAGAATGCTTGATTATATTTTTTAATTTATTAAAATGTGTTTACATTTTGGAAAGATAAACATCTTTTACATAATTGACGTATTATTTAGATATTGGTGATGATTTTAAATAGGTGATTAACCATAAAAGTACTGTGTAGTACTAGATAGGTATTTTGGTACTCAGTAGGTTGTGTTTACAAAATGCAACGTTGCCATAAGTGAATAATGACTATAAAAGAGTGGCAAAAATAGAAAGATTGCACACTTCTTGTTATATTTTCATAGTTAGTCCATCAACCATATTTTCAAGAGTCTAGTGTGAAGATATGGAACTATGGGTAATACAATCAGGTTATTATTTGACATTATTTTTTATATTATATAGTTTTATTATTGCAGTTGGCCAAAAAGGGCATTATATGAAACAATGTTCGGACTCCTAGCGTGTCTGTGTGTGACGTCTGAAAATGGCAGTTGATGTTTTGGTTTCAGAGCCGTGTTTCTGTGTCCCGTTGACAACACATTGTTATCACCTATCAATAAACAAGGCATGAGCAACTAACACTGCCACTGAGCGTAGCCTCGATTGATATATGGAGAAAATCCCGTTTTCATACTAAAACCAGGAAGCAGTTTCTTTAGCCAGATCACAGCAGACTATAATTAATCAATCTCCCGATCTATGTAGTATACACACTCCACCACACACGCAGACACACCTATATCGTATCCTGGCTAAGCCTAGTTTCACACTAGAAGCTTTCATACAGGGATGATCAAATTATTCACTATAAGGCCTATCTGGGATTTTCAACACAACACGAAGTCATTCAGTATTTCATTTATGGATCTTAAAAAGTATGTTTCATACACGGTGGTAATAAATTATGTACAATACTACATCACTACTCAAATCAATAATAAAACATAATTTATGTACTAAAAACTAGTAATTCAAAGAAAATACAGACAATTGCAAATTACAAAAAATATCTTTAATCACAGAGTACTAGAGAGACACGCCCGTTATGCACTCACGGGCCATTTGGTATTCCGTCTTATGTAAAATATCATGGAGTCAAACTTAATTGCTGGTCATTTATTAATGAAACAAATGTAAGAAATTTCATTATTTCCATCAATTCCATCAATTCCATCACCATCATTAACTTTAGTCATTCATTTATAAACTTATGGCGACACATCTCCTCCAATATATCAAATTTTAACTGTCAAGTGAATATAACTCTAAAGTACGATGTTGCAATCTACCTCAATTATTGTATCAACATTGCTCAGCGCGATGACCTGGAAAGCGAGCTGGCAACGCAGAGTTCCCAAACAAAAAACAATGAAACAATTTTCAACAATGTTGCCAGACCTTGCACCTCAATTTTCGTTGTGAGGAAAAGTAAACATTCTGATGTCTTGCTGTGTTTATCAGAGTTCATTCAACACATCTAGTTCATAGTCATTATGATTGTAAGATACCATAAAACAAGGTGTAATAAAGCTGAAATGCAGAATGACAGTTCATTGAATTTGCATCTTGTATCGGGGTGTTTTGTCGTGACGTGATACCCTGTGAAGTTTCTTGTTAAACTTTTAACAATTTAGATTTGGTAAATATTTGAAGAGATGTGTCGGCATAAGTTTATAAATGAAAGATTGAAGTAAATAATGGTTTATTTGGATTTTCTTACCTCTCTTTTGTTAATAAATGGCCCATGGCCATGTTAGTAAGTCCCCATGTAATTTTGAATAATACGAAATACCAGTTTGGCTTGGATGTGCCTAGTGGGCGTGGCACTCTAGTACTCTTGCCGCAACAATTTCGTCTAAATTCTCTTTATTTTCTCATACATCAGTAAGTAAGTCAGTTTATTTCCATAAAACAAGGTACAAGTAAGGTCAGCGTCAAAAGAATCCAGCCAAATCCCCATTTTGGTATATGAGAAACCAATATAGAACTTTTGAATGTAGGTGTACAATGTCAAAGACGCTTCCTCCCATTTTTCTATTCAATCCAATAATTTCAGTCACTTCCTTTTTAACTCTTTAACTCTTCACTGTTTATATATTCATAATCATTGTCATAACTGTAATCATCCTGGAGTGCTTTTATTAATTTTTCTCGGTATTTTAATTAAAATTACAGATTTTATAAAAATATTTTCCCCCAATTATTCAGAAAACTGAAGCTACAAAACAAAATACCTACATACATATGAACATACTAAATTATTTATGAATAACTTAACATTCTACTCATCAATAGCAAGGTATGACACCTCGGCATCTAAATTGAAGCGAAAATTTTAATAACTAGGAAAACCCTCAGTATAACGCGTTGATAAGTGAGCCTTCGAGCATGCGAATAATTATGTGTGTCAAATATGTTCATCTACAAGCTTTGAGAACCCCTTTGAAGATACCTAATCAAACTCTATCATCAAAGAAGTAGTGATACAAATTTAATGTTTTGATAGGGAATGTAGGTTTCTGTGGAAAACTTCCATGGACTCAGGATGTAAGGAACACAACGCACATCCCTTCCTTACATTGTTTGAGAGGTACATTTTGACATATATTTAAAATGAAGTATAAAAATGTCAGTAAAATGTCAATTAGGTACCTACTCTTGAAGTTAATTACAGATTTGTCAAAAAACACTTATAATGCTGGTACCAATGACCATGTACAATTTCGTGATGATCAGTCAAACGATTCCAGTTTTATTGGCACACAGAGTTGAGTTTCTTTCATATTGCCAAGCTAAGTACAAACTACAAATCAAGTTTCCGATGAAATGAAATTATTAGACCGATTCTGCTGGAAATCATTAGGCCACCGCACTGGATAGTAATGAATCTTCTATTCTCTGAAAATATTGGCCAAATATTGGAAAAACACAGATAAAAAAATCAGAGATTCGAGCCATAAGTTTGAAATGGAGACGCTCGCTCCGCTCGCTTGAAAATATTAGTGAAGACAGTACATATCTATCAATCAGCAAAGTAAATACATGAAAGATCTTAATGTAACGACGAGCCTTTTAATTATTTGCTTTCAATATTAACACGTGTAAAAATATCCCATCTTTTCCATTCTTACAAATCGATTTATCGTCTACATATTTCAGTTTGACTGCGCAGTTTAGGAGGTCGTTAAAAAGTTAGCACATGACATTGGTTCGTCAGTCTGCGCACGTAGTTCTCTAGAAAGTTCGAGCACACTACATTGGACACCCTTGTCCCTGATCGATCCATCGATTAAACGATCAATCACAGGGCCCCTTGTGTGTTTGGAGCCTACTGCCAATAGTCGCGGGGTCACATTTTTTATCATTCATCCATCATCATGATCATAGCGACATTTTAGGAGGTTGTGCACTTGGATTTAAATATTAAGAACGACATCGTTGTGATAAAATACCGCTTACATCTTACTGTTAGGTACGCATATCAAAGCATTTCTCTGAAGATTTGTTTTTACCATCCGGTGAATCATGGCTAGCGAGATTTTTAGAGAAAATGCGGTGCTATTTTGTTAGTTTCCCTTCAACTTTCATTAACGCAGCTAGAGGTGTAAACGTCCGTTGAAACAGTTCAAGAAGGTTTTAGATGTAGAAATTAGATTGTAATATTACACTTATGTCAAAACGTTTGGAAAAATAGTGTTTGAAAACTATTTCAGTTTGATCTAATTAATATTTGGTGGAGCACCGAAGCAGAGTTATTGTTACGTCAACTCCTCTGTCATTAATTTCATTTGAATGGGAAGACGCTCCACACAGTTGCAGTTTAGAGGAGAATGGATTGTTGCGAATCTATTTCGTTTTGCCATGCAGAGCACGTTCACAAATCCGAATACCAGATTACTTTGACGCTAAACAGTTCCACCGATGCGGGTAGAACTAGTGAAGATACAACACAGCATGACCAAAGTCAGCTAAATCTATACTTCTCTCTCACTAACAACATTTGAAGTTCGTCGTGCAACTAGTTATATACTTACGGCACGATTTCAACCGTTGTTTACTTGGTTCATTCAAATGCGATGCGATCAAAGTTATATGTTTTATATTGTTATCACCATTTTACATGATATTCGTCCACAATTATTAGAGAATACGAGTTAAGGTAGAACCACCATAACCTCAATGTTTCCGATTTACTTGAAATTTTGGTGACTCATTGATAATCATGCAATACACAATCCATGAAAAAATGAAACACTTCTCGTGTCCAGTTTCTGAGATAAATTGATTTGTCTCCCCCATGTTATCTTATGGCGGAATAAGAAAATCGTGTCATTTTTAGGCTAAAATGAAGATCTATTTTTTTTGTCTCGATAAATTTGAGCAAAAAACTTTTTTTATCGTAGACATATGGACATACTATCAGGAAAAAAATTGAAAACAATACCAACGTGTGCTATTTTAAAAGTTATATACCAAATTCGAAATGATTTTCCTATACCTCCCATGTTAAAGTTTTGTTCATCCTCTGATAACATAAAATTGAAAACTCATTGTTGGACTGGAGTTGCAAACTACAGAACATTTAATGAGTCTGTTGTACTTAAATATAGTTGAAATGTAGGAAAACGTTTTTGAACTTTTAATTTCAAGAATAATTTTTTTTTGTATATGTCGATCGATTGCTCCCCCTTAATAGAAAACTATAGGAATTCCCTTGCATAAAAAAGGTACCGTAATAATGATTTCAATCTCCAAAGTTATCTATACAGGTGGCTAGTAGCGTTTTGTCCGACTGGAGTTTGTCCGACTGGAGACTGTCCGACTAGGAAACTGTTCGACTAAAAACTGTCCGACTGGACGAGTAATGTTTGTACGGACTGTACTAGGAGGAGCTAGAGGAGGGGCCAACACTCCTAGAATCTGTCCGACTGGAAACTTTCCGACTGGAAACTCTCCTACTGGAAACTCTCCGACTAAGTAATAACCCACATTCTACTTAATATTTAATCTGTGCCCCCTAATGCCCCACATTCTACTAAACAGAATAGTGCGCTCTTTGTCCGACTGGAATCTGTTCGACTGTAAACTCTCCTACTGGAAACTGTCAGACTAAGTAATAATCCACATTCTACTTAATATTTAATCTGTGCCCCCTAATGCCCCACATTCTACTAAACAGAATAGTGCGCTCTTTGTCCGACTGGAATCTGTTCGACTGTAAACTCTCCTACTGGAAACTGTCAGACTAAGTAATAATCCACATTCTACTTAATATTTAATCTGTGCCCCCTAATGCCCCACATTCTACTAAACAGAATAGTGCGCTCTTTGTCCGACTGGAATCTGTTCGACTGTAAACTCTCCTACTGGAAACTGTCAGACTAAGTAATAACCCACGTTCTACTTAACATTTAATATGTGCCCCCTAATGCCCCACATTCTACTAAACAGAATAGTGCGCTCTTTGTCCGACTGGAATCTGTTCGACTGTAAACTCTCCTACTGGAAACTGTCAGACTAAGTAATAACCCACGTTCTACTTAACATTAATATGTGCCCCCTAATGCCCCACATTCTACTAAACAGAATAGTGCGCTCTTTGTCCGACTGGAATCTGTTCGACTGTAAACTCTCCTACTGGAAACTGTCAGACTAAGTAATAACCCACATTCTACTTAATATTTAATCTGTGCCCCCTAATGCCCCACATTCTACTAAACAGAATAGTGCGCTCTTTGTCCGACTGGAATCTGTTCGACTGTAAACTCTCCTACTGGAAACTGTCAGACTAAGTAATAACCCACGTTCTACTTAACATTTAATATGTGCCCCCTAATGCCCCACATTCTACTAAACAGAATAGTGCGCTCTTTGTCCGACTGGAATCTGTTCGACTGTAAACTCTCCTACTGGAAACTGTCAGACTAAGTAATAACCCACGTTCTACTTAACATTTAATATGTGCCCCCTAATGCCCCACATTCTACTAAACAGAATAGTGCGCTATTTGTCCGACTGGAATCTGTTCGACTGTAAACTCTCCTACTGGAAACTGTCAGACTAAGTAATAACCCACGTTCTACTTAACATTTAATATGTGCCCCCTAATGCCCCACATTCTACTAAACAGAATAGTGCGCTATTTGTCCGACTGGAATCTGTTCGACTGTAAACTCTCCTACTGGAAACTGTCAGACTAAGTAATAACCCACGTTCTACTTAACATTAATATGTGCCCCCTAATGCCCCACATTCTACTAAACAGAATAGTGCGCTCTTTGTCCGACTGGAATCTGTTCGACTGTAAACTCTCCTACTGGAAACTGTCAGACAAAGTTATAACCCACGTTCTACTTAACATTTAATATGTGCCCCCTAATGCCCCACATTCTACTAAACAGAATAGTGCGCTATTTGTCCGACTGGAATCTGTTCGACTGTAAACTCTCCTACTGGAAACTGTCAGACTAAGTAATAACCCACGTTCTACTTAACATTAATATGTGCCCCCTAATGCCCCACATTCTACTAAACAGAATAGTGCGCTCTTTGTCCGACTGGAATCTGTTCGACTGTAAACTCTCCTACTGGAAACTGTCAGACAAAGTTATAACCCACGTTCTACTTAACATTTAATATGTGCCCCCTAATGCCCCACATTCTACTAAACAGAATAGTGCGCTATTTGTCCGACTGGAATCTGTTCGACTGTAAACTCTCCTACTGGAAACTGTCAGACTAAGTAATAACCCACGTTCTACTTAACATTAATATGTGCCCCCTAATGCCCCACATTCTACTAAACAGAATAGTGCGCTATTTGTCCGACTGGAATCTGTTCGACTGTAAACTCTCCTACTGGAAACTGTCAGACTAAGTAATAACCCACGTTCTACTTAACATTAATATGTGCCCCCTAATGCCCCACATTCTACTAAACAGAATAGTGCGCTCTTTGTCCGACTGGAATCTGTTCGACTGAAAACTCTCCTACTGGAAACTGTCAGACTAAGTAATAACCCACGTTCTACTTAATTGAGCGAGCGTAGCGAGCGTCACCACGGTACTCTTATGGCACTTTCTCTGTGTGTTTTTTTTTTTTTTTGTGGTCACAGTCCAGGTCAAACCGCTCAAGCAATCGATCTGAAATTTTGTACACATACTAACGTACTCTATCTATGCGGTCCCTAGGATCGTTTTTGAATGGGCTCCCGTGATTGGTTCAAATTTAAAAAAAATTATCTTTCGATTGGTTTGTTTGATCAATTTGAAATTTTGACAAGTCATTACTACTAACATTTTACCCAATCATACAAAATTTCAGCCAAATCCTCCTATTGGTTCAAATTTAAAACCATTTTTCATGTGATTTTTGACATTTAAACTAGAACAGATTGACCGATCAACTTAAAACTTCGCGTGGTCATTGGTACCAACATTTTAGGTATTTTTGCCAATTTTCAGTCTAATCTGTCGTTATTTTCAAAAGTTTTGTCATTTTAAGGTCATTTTATTCCATAATCTTGAAAAATGTATACTAAATTGTCATCCCTGCCTTCTCTAAGCTTCTGTTCCAAGGCAAGGCCTGTAGAGCAGCCAAGCTATCCACAATGTACAGTAAAATGAAAGCATTTTTGATCTAGCGCATAAAATCGGATGCAGTACGAAGGCCAAATCCTCTAATTGGTTTAAGTTTAAATAATGTCTTCTGATTGGTCGACAATAAAAATGTTCACATTAAGTTCAAATTTTGCATGGTGATCAAGACCAACTTAATATTAAATTTTACATATTGTAAGCCCAATCAGTTAAGTATTAATTGTAATTTTACGAGTTTAGTATGGGATGTCACAAGAGATTTCTGGAGAAGTTATGTAGGTAAGACTTCACGACACAATGGATCTGTTATTCATCCAGTGTATTATGGAGATTGAAAAATTGCAGAGAAAATCGTCTTGTGCCGTGTCGTGCATCGTTACTATGGGGATGTTGCATGTTCTGTGCTCGCTCATCAACGCGTTACACTGAGCGTTTTCCTAGTATTTAATATGTGCCCCCTAATGCCCCACATTCTACTAAACAGAATAGTGCGCTCTTTGTCCGACTAACCTTTACTCCAGTCACTTTAGCTTTTGACCTCAAAGTAATTGCAACAAAAAATGTTTTCGCTAATTATTATCGGGACCATGTATATATGTACCAAAAAAAGTCTACCCATTTTCGAGACGCCAATTTGTTTTTATTAGGGGTTGATTGAAAATCAATTAATTATTTTTAATTAAGGTAATTGGTACGTTGTCATCAGATTACAATTTTTTTATTCAAAAACAATATGTTTTACATAATATAAAAAATAATCAAGACGATCAAATGAACCCTTCTATGTATAACAAATTTTGGGGTAATTTACCCCCAAAAATATTTAAATGACCACAGGGGCTAAGCTAATTGACTTACAGACTTCGTTTTTTTACTATTATTATTGCTTCGGACAAAAAGCGCACTACTCTGACTTACAACTCGTATATTTCAACTACTAACATTTACTCTGTTTCTCGTTGCTACATGAGAGTATAATCATTTATTTGGAATTAATAAGACACGTTCTCTTAAAGCCATCTAAAAATTGACGGTATTCCATCTAAAAGAAATAAAAAATAATTTAAAAAAGTACTAAGTCACCTTAACGTTTTATATTCGGCATATGGTTTTTAAGTGAACATACAAAAGAAAGCTTTCAACACATAACAGTTTCAAAGCACAGTCGAATGGAATCGTTTTCAGTCAAATAATTGATCATTCATAACGTATCATATAAAATAATGAATAATGTGTAATACAGTCACAGTTCCGGACTTCCACGAGTTGTCCGTGAGCACAGTGGCGTAGGAACCGGGGGGGGGGGGGGGGGGGGGGGTGAAATGTCCCCCCCCCCAACTTTCAGGGAAGAGGGGCAAAGGGGGGCATAAAATAAATTGGATATTTTTGTAAATAGTAGTAGTTTAAGAATTTAAATTGTCAAATCGACCAATATTTGTGTTTAAATCGCGTTAAAATGCATTAAATTCAAATTGAAAGTCAAAAGACCCGCCAGACCCGCGTATTATATTCTAATGCCCTCCCCAGACTCAAATTGGACCTGAGGTTATATTATTTTACCTTCTACTATTATACCTGCCATTATACTACAAAAATCCCCAACATATGTAACTGGATTTACAGCTAAAAAAGTGTCAGAAATGTTTTATAAATTTGATGATTTGAAAATGCTTGATGACACTTTTCAGTTATTGTTATTCCAGTTGCGTATGCTGTGGATTTTTGTAGTAAAGATAGTAGTAGGTAGTTAGTATTACTTTTCGTACTCTATTATTAGGAATTGGAGTATCATTACTTGTACTTCATTTAGTAAATAAAACAAATTTTCACTACCATTCTAGTCATATTAAAACGATTTAAAACAGCATTTCTACGCCATTTCAACCTCAAATTTTCCAAAATTTTCGCCGCTGGCGGCTGGGGCTATCGCCCCAGACCCCTTCTTTGTTGACGAGAATTTCTTTTCTGGCGTGATCTCCTTGCCCCCCCTAACTTTGAAAACGTTCCTACGCCACTGCGTGAGCAAAACATTTCAAGGTCGGAACAACGCTTCTGCAGTTCACTCGATTGACTATCTCATGAAACAACTGTTAGTTCCATTTTCATTCGAATTCTACGCGTTACGTGTATTGCGTAGCTTGGCATGCCATGTCGTTTGGGACTAAAAGTTCTATTGGCAAAGTCTCTGCGGATAACATCACTTCCCAATCCCTCAACTAAGTAAAATAGCAAGTAAATATGGAGTACGACACCAGTGTAGTGACTAGTTAATCTGATTATGTGGTAAAGCGAAGCTTACTGGCTTAATGCAAAGTGCACTCGTTATCTGCTGCTGCGAGCAGTGGCTTGAAATGATCACAACGAATATATTGCCGCTGGATTTGTAGCGCTAGCCGATCTCAGGATTGTTGAATGAATGGGGTTAGAAAGGAAATTCATATACTCAGTAGAATGCAGTAACTAATTCATCACATGAAGTACACAACTACATCAACTCACATAAAACTTGATTTCTCCTGAGACAATCTGTCCTGTATGAAAATATAATACCTTGTAAGATATGTTGGAGCACATGCTTATTGGTAAAGCACAAGACCCTTGTTAAATATCAATTTAAAGTTTGACTTCGGTGGGGAATAGCGCAACAAGAGCTTCACTTACGTAATGCAAGCGCTCGGCCGTTGGAGCAAATTGAGATAGAACAATTGTTTCATAAGTGGGTGTAACTTTGATTGGATGTTCACACGGTCTGATTGATGGTCTGATTGTATATTAGTAACACTTTTTATTTTTGCGTCGTGCCTTGTTAAATAGGTGCCGGTTATTCAATAAAACCGCGCGAAACTAGAACATTTCGGATACGATTTAGAGATTCAACCCGTTCACCAATTGATCTCAAATTTTAAGAGTGTGTTGTTCAAGGATAAACTTAGAGTTAGTTCTTACTTGGCACATTTTTAAAATTAATTTTATACGGCACCCAACGACACAATATAATAGCCACTTTCTCACCAAAAATCAACTAATTATTATTTCATTTCATTTATTTATTTAATTGTCAATTACAAAAATACTTTGTTTTAACAATACAGTTAGTGAATGATTCTTAATTGTCTCTTACTTTATCAAAACTACAAATTATTCAATCAAATCTTATCATAAACAACAGGTACATACTTATTATTTACCACTTTATCAAACAAATCCCAACTTAATTTTACATGTTATATTTTGTAGACATATAGTAATAATAGAATAATGTATATTATTTAAAGAACAATATTTTTCTAACCAATAATCATGCTCAATTAGACAACAGGGAATAAAATAATTACTAATATCCTCTGCTAGGCTTTATTAATCTATTCAACCATGTATTCATGTACTGTATATATTGACCTGTTAATTAGGTAATCTTTGAGGATGTTATAAAATATACTCGAATCCTTCATTTCTTTGATGCTTTTTGGCAGTCTATTAAAAAGTTTTATAGCAGCCGCACTTGGAGCTTTACTTGAAGTTTGTAATCTACCTGCTTCTACATGGACATCATTTCTGTTTCTTGTTTCATAATTATGTACAGATTCATTTGTTTTTATCAAGGACCCATTTTTAACTGCCAGCATTATTGTTGTGTGGATATAAATTCCTGGGACGGTCATTATTCCTAATTCCTTAAATTTTGTTTTACACGACTCCATACTTTTAAGTTCTAAAATTATCCTTACTGCCCTTTTTTGTAATATCAATATTCTATCTAAATTTTTCTTTGAACTGCCCCCCCATACACAAATGCCATACCTTACGTGTGATTCAATAATTGCAAAGTACGCTAACATTAATAGTTCTTTGTTTCGATGTAGTGCTAGCTTCCTCAATACATATAGACCTGACGACATCCTTTTTGCAATACTATCAATATGAGAATTCCAGTTTAAATGTTGGTCGATAATTGTGCCTAGAAAGGGGAAATTACTCACTTGTTCAAGTTGGGTACAATTCAGCAGTACGTTAATATCATCTCGTGGCTTATAACCCAGGTTGTACACCATATATTTTGTTTTGCTTTCATTAACAATTAGACGATTTTGCTTGAACCATTGTATTACTCTATTTGCCTGAATGAAAGTATTTATTTCTAAAGTTGCCCTGTCCTTATGGGAGATGCTTAGGGAAGAATCGTCCGCAAACAATATCATGTTGCCCTCAGTGATGACATCCATTACTCCATTAATGTACACGTTAAAAAGCAGGGGTCCAAGCACTGAACCTTGCGGGACGCCACACACAATGGTGTCGTTCTTTGATCTAGAGATCCTGTCAGGCCCCTTGTCATCCTGCCCCCTTAGTTCTACAAATTGTTTCCTATTCTGTAAATATGAAGTCAATTAACTAATTAACTACGCAAAAAAGTAAAAATGTACCAAGGGATAACCCTAAGTTTGATTTTAGTTAAACACGTAAAAATTTCAAATCACATTACGTCCACCCATTTCGTCTTCAATCGTATCCAAAAAAGTGTCTACAGCAAACAGCAAAATCGCTCGCGCTTGCACCACCTGTGCCTGAATTTGTCATAAAAGGAGTCTCCAAATTTCAAATGTTAAACATTAAGGACAATGGAGACAATTCAAAATTAATAATAATATGTTTATTTTATTTTCCAATTGAAACAATCAGGTAAAGATTACATAAATTTCAAGGGCAAGTTACACATTAGGAACGCCGGTATGCCAGTCCAGACGTTAATTCAAAATTAAATAATCAAATTAATTTAATAGCAAAATACGACTATTAAAATAAAGATTGGCGCATTGCGTCAAGCAGAGCTCATCACATGAAGATTAAAGGACAGGAAGAAGAAAGAATAACTACGTGGCAGGTTGGAACATTAAGTACTCCAGAGTGTACAGATAGCTATTAGAAGCAACTTTTTGCAGTGAAAAACAAATATAATTCAGTACCTAGTAATTTATTGGTTGTTGGGATCGTGTTGCTTGGCTAGTTGACTTACATTGATATTCATCTGTTTTCTAAATTTCGGCTCGAGTTTTGCACACACCGTTGCTCGTTTCTCAACGCGATACACAAAGCTATTTCCTCGTAATATCTTTATGTGAATTATTTACGAGGCACACAATTGTGGCTGTTTCCAAAACGTTCTATTAAAAATAATGAAACATACCTATTGCATTAT
>OW203763.1:2113074-2162662 GCA_934045905.1 Leuctra nigra
CCCAAATCTGATCCTTCTTTCATTCAATTATAATAATGATTGTAAAATAGAATAGATTATAAATATCATATTAATATAATATAATATTAAATATATTAAATATTTTAAAAATATATTGATAGAAATTTGAGTTTTAAAAGATACTAAGTTAAGTTAAAAGTGAGTAAATGCTAATTAATAGCTAATGATAACGTTTTATTTAGCACACGTTGTATTGTTTTCAATTTTTATTATTAAAGCTGAGGTCATGGCGACCATTCTAAAAACTAGTTTTTGGTAAAAATCTATTAACAAAAAAATAAAAAATCCATTTAATACCCTAATATTGACAGATTTTTCACGCCGGCCATAAGATAACATAGTGTAGGTTCAAGTGTAGAAAAAATGCTTTCCGCTCGATTGGAGTGCCGAAATTGATTTTTTCATAATTATCGATTGTTTACATAATTCTTAATATTACCTGACGTTGCCTTCAAGTTTGTTGGTAGCCATCTTGGAAAATATGGCGAAAAAACGTAAATTTACCAAATTATTTAATTGATGGTAGAGGAAAGGTTGAAAAATTATGAAATTATTCACTAAAACTAACTCAAATATGGGGACTTAAAAAAAATACGCCGTGAAAGAATTTTATTTTTTCATTGTTGGAGGTTACAAATCATCGTTTCTGTGTTTTTTTGCTCTCAATTTATTACGAAACGAGTGGACTTAGACTAAAATATGTGGAATTAAAATTTGTATACAATTTCATTGTAAACAATATGCGTTTAAAAAAAAATTTAATTAAAAAAAAATTTAAAATAAAAAAAAATTGTTTACGGCTTTTTTTTTCAAATCCCCATATTTGAGTTAGTTTTAGTGAATTATTTAATAATTTTTCAACCTTTCCTCTACCAACAATTAAATAATTTGTAAAATTTACGTTTTCCGCCCGTTTTCCGCCATATTTTCCAAGATGGCCACCAATAAAATTGAAGTAATGTGAAGTGGGGCCGTGAAAGATGACAATTCGTTTTACACTTATATTAGGTACTTAGGACACTGTAATTAGATTTTTATGGTGTTTTTAGTTACAATATATGCTATTCTACATTACTGTTATTATTACACCTTCCATCACCTTCAATATTCACAAATACATAACTTATTATGCGTTTTAAACATTGATGACATGTCACATAGAACTTGAACTCATTACAGTCTTTAAATGAGTTTTAATGAGTTTAAATGACCAATTTAGGTATTTATATCCTTTGGTAGTCTGTTGTACTCTCAAATACATTTAAAAATTTAAATTACAGTGTATTAGGTGTATAATATCATTGAAAAACGAATTGTCATCTTTCTCGGCCTTTCACAGTTGCCAAATTGAAGGCACGTCAGGTAATATTAAGAGTGATGTAAACAATCGATAATTATGAAAAAATCAATTTCGGCACTCCAATCGAGCGGAATTATTATACATTTGCTCCTATACTAATGGGGAGACAACTGAAATTCAAATTGAAATATATCAATAACTACACACGGCAAGTCCATGATATTTGGATGGATTGTGTATGGCATCATTATGAATAAGTATGCCGAAAATCATAAAGATCTGAGACAAAAATTCGATAGCTCAGTTGGAATTGGTCTCGCCTGGTACCTATATAAATTATGGTATTCTCGATATTGACGATACTGATTTTATACTTATATGCGCCGAAAATATACTGCCATGGTTCTTGTTATAACGGATTTGTGTTATTTACTTGAATGGCGGTCATGGAGACTCTAATAGTAGTGTTTTTGTGTCGTGAAGGGAGTAGTGAACGAAAAGAGTCGGCACCATTCGAGAGCGTTATACAACACGTGAACCGCTTTTGCATGTTCCTCTGTCGTCTGGAGGTGTAGGTATATATGTTGGTTTCTTTGTTGTTCGCACCGTTCTGGTCGCAGAGAATGTACTCACCTTGACATCGATCAACCTATCGATCTGAAATCTTGTACACACATTAAGATCATTCTAACTTAGACCTGTATGTACCTATAGTTTTTTCTTTTTATCAAGATCCGTATATAATTCAAAATGTTTATGAAATTCCATATCAGATGGATAGCTGGTGGCACCCTGCTGAGTCTTCCCCGAGCGCCGAAACCTTTCTTGTCCCATAGCGTCGAAATGTTATCCCCGAGCGCCGAGAGAATTCTTGTTCGAATTGACGCTGCCAAGTGACTTGGGTGTTAGCGCGGGATGCATCAGGGGAAATTTGTATTCCCAACTAAGTCAAACGACAATTCGTGTCCAACAATTATGGGCAAGAAATGGGAATCACAAAACTTATTTTTCAGAATTGTTTAATACTGTGAATTGACTTTACATGGAATGGCACATGATTTCATAATCACATGATAAATAACATATTTTTTAATATTTTTTAATTGGTAATATCAACGATGGTCAAATTAGTAGCAAAAATGTTTCAAGTAATGGAGAATTAGTACCTAACTCTATTATACAATGCGTTATTAGCGCATTTCCATCACGCTAGAGAATAAAATATATATTATCTAAAATCGATGATGGTACGGCAATACAAACAGATACGAATTGCAATAGGTATACGACATGCCTGTAATTCATTCAAATCCTTTCTGATTATCTGGGAAAACGAATGAAAATAGTTCCAGGATTCGGACCAGAGTTCGTAGAAACACTCCCTAAAAGTCCAGAAGATAAATGTTGCGGAGAGAAAAAAAACTTTTTTACGATACTCTCATTATCATGAAAAGTAGCTTATGGTAATTTCGTGTTTTTGAACTTTGTGCGCGTGGTTTGTTATTTTGTTTATTGGTGGAGTCTAGCTGCAAATGCCTTTAACTGAGTGCGCTTGCAGGAAGGGTCTGAGTGTGAATAGAAAATAGGACAGCGCTCAGTGTAACTCGTTGATAAGCGAGCACCGGTATGCACTCAGCAGTACTCTGAAAAAATTGGAATTTAATTGCTTATGCATGCAGCTATTGTACCTATTCATTTACTTAGGCCGGGTAGGACCAACTCTGGATTAAGTTAACTCTCTAGGGTTAACCAATGAAACAAGTTGGCGCGAATTCCATAGCCAATAAGATTCACTAATTTCCACTAATCATCGAGAGTTAAATTAATCCAGAGTTGGTCCTACACGGCCTTATGCAAACGTTCACCGAAAATCGAATATCAAAAAGTGTTCTTCCTAAATTTTTAATTTGGAATACATTTATGATGTAAAAAATATCAATATCGCCGCATTTCTTTAAGACGCTTGCAAATCATTAATGTCTAAATCAGAATCATTATGTTGTCTTGCATGAGTGAAGGAAAACAACAATTTCTTAGCGTTAGGGTCTGGCTATAGTCGTACTACTCGTTATAGTGGAAGGGGTGGGGTAGTGGGCTGGCGGGCGACGCTCCCCCTGCGCCTAAGCTCTGTCCCGTTGCGTTGCGTCGAACGTTTTACCTGATTGTAGCAATTCGAACAATAATCTCACCCAGCCAAGTCGTACTGTACACTCACAGTCACTCAACATACCGTTACTGCCTAATAAACTGAGGAGCAGACCAAACACTTTTACTGTAAGCAACAACATAGCATTTTCAGCCTACTGGATCATAAAATTGGAAATTCTCCCATTGTTGTGAAATATCTTAATTTCGAGCTATGGCCCACCCCACAACATATACCAAATTTGGCATTTGCGAGCTAGAGGGCCGTGAAAACAGTGAAATTACATCACTTTGATCTTCTTCTTTAGATGATTCAGATATCACGAAACACCGCTATCACCGCCACAGCCTAAACGGCTGAGCCGATCGATCTGAAATTTTTACCACATGTGCACTTTTGGCGTCTGAGGTGCCTTTTTATAAAACCAACCGGAAGCCGCCATTTTGAAACCAGAAGTGACATCATATCTCAAAAACGACTAGACCTATCGGAATGAAACTAGCGCCAAATGATTAAGACGGCCATCTATGTGGAATATCAATTTTTGAATTAGAAATATACTATTACCGAAACCGGAAATGACGTCATAAAAATGAAAAACATACTAATCCCCTCTTCATGCTATAAAAATACATTTTCAGAAGGCTTATAATTATACTTAACATATGAAAACAAATTCTAGGTGGCAGTTATTTCTTCCGCCATTTTGAAAACCGGAAGTGATGCCATATCTCGAAAACGGATGGGCCGATTGGAATGATGCTTTCGCAATTCTTCATGGAATATCATCTTAAGCATATATTTAGTACCAAACACAATTTTTCGTAGTAACCAATTCGGAAATAGCTATTTTTTTTAAGGAGTCAGTAATTGTTGCTCCAATATGTGTTACAAGTTGTGTAAATAAACTAAAAAAAGGAGTGATATCCCCATAAAAACACATGCACAAATAATGTTTCCTTTCGATCGCTGTCGTAGGTTATACATGCATTCTGTAATCCAGATGGCTATTCCTGTCGTCATGGAAATCACTTGTTTATCAGGTGTACGTATAGTATAGTAATTCTAGAAACTTGAGTGTTGGGCAAAACTGTGCGAATAATAAATTAATCGGTTGAATAGCCTAGCGCAGGCCTGGTGAACTTTTTGGCGGAGATAATTTAAATACATGATGATGACATTGATTTATAGATTTTGAAAGGTTCAATTTGAAATTAAGTTTACATTTATATAACATAAATTAGAGACATGTTCGTTTACACTTCAACATAATTGTGTAGGTCTAATTTTAATATTCTCAATTTTATATATATTAGGTTAATGTTGATATTATCAAAGATCATATTTCAGTTGCAAGGCCGAGACGTTTTGAAAATATTTTTGTATATTCATTGTATCGTAGTTTCGTAGATCTAAGATAGCTATCATCTGTCACAAACTAATATTACAGCATCTACTGAAAGTTCTGCAACGTACTATCGTTTCCACTTCCATACTATTATGACACAAGTTCTATTTTACTTCAATGGAACGCCATTTGTGTTACAACAAAAAGCGTTCCATTGAAGCAAAATCCGGTCATCCTTTAAGTTATACAATAATCATTCAGAATCGGTCTGCCACCTAAATACCTTTATGCACATTTTCCACCTTTTCACGAGAATGAGGAAGGAAGAGGGGTATTTGGCTTTACCAGGAACCGTAGCCTTTGTGGTGAGGTGGACAATCCTGTGAAATAGTGTGCCTAAGCTTTAGTCAATGAACGAGCCGTGTGTATTCACAATAGAATGTATCATAATAGAATGCAAGGCGGGGATTCAAAAATACACGAATACTAAAAGTTGGCGGAAATGAATGAGTATTGTCAGGTGCTGTTGCTAAGTCGCGTCTAGAAACAAATCATTGCTCAGATTAAGAAGAAGCTCGAGGGCATCGAGGTCCGCAGCTTGATTTTTAGACCATTTTTTAAATGTTGACAAGAGCTCTGCAGTGAAACCATGTGTTGGTTTTGTAAGGCTGGATAATTGTATATACGTTGAATCTATAATTGCTGTCAATATAGGTATGTCAAAAACAATAAAAAAAAATACAAAATACACACAGTTTTTAAACTCGGGAAATATGCCCGGTTCGAAGCTCCAATAAATGAAATTATTGTTTATCTGACTTTTCTTGAAATGATTCGATCGACACATTTAAGATTGGTGTCATACATTTGAAAGAGAATCATCATATGCCAAGCGCCGAGCAAGAATATTCTCAATCCGGAAAGATTTGGCCCAAATAAAACTCCTCTCGATTTAAGACATCCCACGTATCTCGATGAGTGACGTATGCGCAGCTCCAGCGTGCTTCGTGGCTCCTGGAATCCTCACATTTCACTGTTTTATAGCTACGACTTCGAGTAGTAGTAAAATATATTTGCAATCGACGTCGATTTAGGGTTGAACAGTTGAGCAATCGCATCACTCGGTTTCCCGCTTGGGTTGGGGGGCAAGCAGTCGAATAGCAATGCGAATCTCGCAGGGGGGGGGGGGGGATACACGGCGGACTTAGAGGTCTAAGATGCAGCCGGCGATTCAAGAAATAGAGTGCCAAATAAATCATTGTCGAATGTTGGCGAGTCGCTCATTGGCCCCGACTTACGTCGCAGTCGACGTAGACGCGATGACCCGCGTGGCAAATGAAGTGATCGGCAGTCAAGTCAGGTGGAGGCGATAAAGCACCTCTTGGCCGCCACCGCGCGACGCCGACGCCGCCGCCGAGCAAGCGGTGCCGTTACTGTCGCGACGCCGATCTTTCACATGGTATTGATCTCAGAGTCCCCATCTTGCGGCACAAACGCCAACTTGACATGGACATGCACTGGGTATTTGCCCCCGTCTCTCCCCCTCGAGACCCTTGAACCTCTCGTACACACAATCGACCACACTTCTATGTACTACAATTGACCGAAACCAAAAACCGAAATAAATTCCCCTTCCCTCTCTCCCTTTCTGCCTCTAGTTCAATTCACCCATGTTTCTCTTCCCCGCACAACGGCTACTATAGCGATAATTTCACCACTAAATACCATGCTCAAGATGTGAACTTACTTCGACTCGACCATGCTGAAAGCTGTGCTTCTAAAACCACACTTGAATGAAACTCTACAGATCTAATTCTAAGCCCGGATTCATTGGCACATTCATCTCACATGAATCAGATTCGAATCATGTGAGATCATGCGACCTGGCCCCACCCCCAACCCCCATGCAGTCCCCACTCATGATTTGCCAAGCAACAACTTTCGATACATCGATATGGAAATTAATCTTAAAGTAAGCTAAGCTTTTACAGTATTCTTTTTACAAACATTTTGCTAAAATACCATTCTGTACCTCAGAGGTAGAAGGGCGTGTGTCCATTTCAATGATTCGTGAAGTGAGCACACATACTAGTACTTCTGGGTTCATCCAATCATATTTTTAATGGTGACATGAGTAATTGTATAAGAGAATACTTCTATATAACTGTATTTGTTAACATCAGTAAAATGCCAATTGATGGAGCTTGATTATACATCATTACAAAAGTGAGCAACGCAAAATCGAGAATATTGACGACCGCCCTTCTACCTCTGATTGAACGTGGGAAGAGAGTGTCTCCTTTTTACTATTTTAGGCACGGACCTCTATTTTCTGTCTGAAACTTCCGATGAACAAGTCACACTTTTTCTCCTATCGATCTGATATTTTACACACCTGAATAATCACCAACCCCGTGGTTTACAATAACCCAATTATTTCGAAATCCGTTGATTTGTTACAATCAAAAAAAAATATATTTCTGATTGGTCGATCGGATCAAATTGAAATTATGAAATGTCATTATGACCAACATTTCATAAATTTTTACAAAGTTTCAGCTATATCCTTTAATTCGTTAAAATTAAAAAATATCTCCGAATGGTCGAAAATCAAAATGTTCAGATTACATTCAGTTTAAGAGTTTCAAGAGTTGTGAAAGAGCTGTCAAAAGAGATTTTACGAGAAGTATCACGGCAAATTGATCTGTTGTGAAATTATTCCAGAGTGTAAATATGGAAATTAGAAAGTTGCGAAGAAAATAAAAAATAATGTAGCAGTTATCATTGATTGAGTGGATCGTGTATTATTGGAGATGTTGCACGAAACGGTGCTCGCTCGTCAATGCGTTACGCAGCTAAACGTTTTCCTAATGTACAACATTATAATTGCGTGATAATAATCATTGGCGAATGTAATTATATGTAATAGTCTTCATCCAAACTCTTAAAACAGAATATTTCAGATTGTTTCAGATTATTTCTAGTGGCTTATTTTCCAGGTTAATTTCCGTAATATGTAAACTCTGAACTCGACGCTCTTTCATTCACAACTATCCCTGAATGCAACCGCAATACGTAACCCTTCAAGAACGTAGCAATTCGAACAAGAACATAATCCTTCGGCGAAGTATTCGGCGCACGGGGAAACTAGCCTCGAGAAAGACGTAACAGAATATATTTGAGCAGGTATATTTCGGCGCTATTGCAGACAAGTATTCGGCGCACGGGGAAACTAGCCTCGAGAAAGACGAAACAGAATATATTTGAGAAGGTATACTTCAGCGCTATTCCAGACAAGTATTCGGCGCACGGGGAAACTAGCCTCGAGAAAGACTTAACAGAATATATTGAGAAGGTATACTTCGGCGCTATTGCAGACAAGTATTCGGCGCACGGGGAAACTAGCCTCGAGAAAGACGAAACAGAATATATTTGAGAAGGTATACTTCGGCGCTATGACAGACAAGTATTCGGCGCACGGAGAATCCAGCCTCGAGAAAGACGAAACAGAATATATTTGAGCAGGTATATTTCGGCGCTATTCCAGACAAGTATTCGGCGCACGGGGAAACTAGCCTCGAGAAAGACGAAACAGAATATATTTGAGCAGGTATATTTCGGCGCTATTCCAGACAAGTATTCGGCGCACGGGGAAACTAGCCTCGAGAAAGACGAAACAGAATATATTTGAGCAGGTATATTTCGGCGCTATTCCAGACAAGTATTCGGCGCACGGGGAAACTAGCCTCGAGAAAGACGAAACAGAATATATTTGAGCAGGTATATTTCGGCGCTATTGCAGACAAGTATTCGGCGCCCGGAGAATCCAGTCTCAAGAAAGACGTAACAGAATATATTTGAGCAGGTATATTTCGGCACTATGACAGACAAGTATTCGGCGCACGGCGAATCTAGCCTCGAGAAAGACGAAACAGAATATATTTGAGAAGGTATACTTCGGCGCTATGACAGACAAGTATTCGGCGCACGGGGAAACTAGCCTCGAGAAAGACGAAACAGAATATATTTGAGAAGGTATACTTCGGCGCTATTGCAGACAAGTATTCGGCGCACGGAGAATCCAGCCTCGAGAAAGACGTAACAGAATATATCCCAGAAAAAACACTCCGTGTAAAAAAGGCAGCCAAGTCTATTTACTTTAAAAAAATTCAACACCGAAAAGGAGGGATATCAAAAAAGGAGCCAAGTCAATGACATTTCCAAATATTTAATCGTATTTTTGAAATAAAAGAATAAACACCGAGAAATACTTTACAAAAGGACTTGGCGCATCGTTTTTTTAAAGACATCATTCTATCCTAAAAGTGGAAAGAAATGTACAAGTAGGTACATTTTCCTCTTTCTATTAGAGCCAGAATCTTTGAATCAAGCTACTTTTAGTAATGGCTATTTTATAGTTTTGTCAATGGCGATAGAAGAAAGATTTCAGGCTGTAATAGATAAGCAATATAAGGATGGAAGAATTAAATAACAATTGGAAGTGGGCTCATACATATTCTTGCAGTACTGTTAATATGGTGATATTAGAAAGGTATCTTTCCATAATTTGATCTTGACTGAAGAAAATCATGAAACGTTGTCAAATAATTACTAACTATGAAATAAATTTCTATTAATCCACATTTTATAACAACACATTTCACATAGTACACAGTCACATTGAAATACTATAAAAAATTATATTAAAAAATTTAACTTTTTACGTAGGTACAGTCAGGGAAACTAGATGGTTCGTACTCTGCCTCTCTCTGACCCATAACATAAACATGTTTTTATTTGGAGCAGAGAGAGGTAGAGTATGATCCATCTAGTTTCCTTGACTATACACTTGACACTTCAAAAATATATAATAGCCAAGGAAACTAGATGGATCATACTCTATCTCTCTCTGCTCCAAATAAAAACATGTTTATGTTATGGGTCAGAGAGAGGCAGAGTATGAACCATCTAGTTTCCCTGACTGTACCTATACGTAAAAAGTTAAATTTTTTAATATAATTTTTTATAGTATTTCAATGTGACTGTGTACTATGTGAAATGTGTTGTTATAAAATGTGGATTAATAGAAATTTATTTCATGATGAGAAGGTATAACGCATGAGACTTAATAAACAATATTACGAAGATAACTATTGTGTATTTATAGAAAGCAGGCAACAAGTTTCATAGCGTACATATTCAAATAGAAAATATTTTACAGTATGTATGTATAATATGTAATTGAAAGATGTTTCCCTTTTATTCTAAAAATTCTTAACGACGGTTGTATATAAATGGCATGCTTGTTAGCATAAAAATGTATTTAAAAAAACGATGCGCCAAGTCCTTTTGTAAAGTGTTTCTTGGTGTTTTTTATTTTATTTCAAAAATACGATTAAATATTTGGAAATGTCATTGACTTGGCTCCTTTTTTGATATCACTTCTTTTCGGTGTTGAATTTTTTTAATGTAAAGAGACTTGGCTGCCTTTTTACACGGAGTGTTTTTTTCTGGGATATCACTTCTTTTGTTAGTTTATTCATACAGCTTGTAGCACATGTCCGAGCATGGACTAATTTCTTTAAAAAAATACGCCTCAACCGATTTGGATAGGTACTAAGAAAAGTTGCGTTTGGTAAAGGATTAAAATGATTATCCAAGAAGAATAGCTTAAGTTTCGTTACAATCGGCCTAGCCGTTTTCGATATATGACGTCACTTCCGGTTTTGAAATAGCGGCCGAAAATAATGTCGTCTTGAATTCATAATTAAAAGTCCTACAAATCCTACAAAAGATTTGAGAAGGTATACTTCGGCGCTATGACAGACAAGTATTTGGCGCACGGAGAATCTAGCCTCGAGAAGACGTAACAGAATATATTTGATCAGATAATATGGCGCAACTGGACATGGTTTCGGCCTTCAAGTATTCGGCGCACGGGGAACGCCTCGTCAAGGAAAACTATGCAAATCATTTATCACATTTCTAATAATTTGGTAAATTCTTGTGATGATTTCCAAATATTATCATATTTCCTCGAGCGCCGAAACCAAAGAGGTTTTTCTTCCCAAAGCGCCGAAACAATGTCCGTTACGCTGAAAAGAAATCTGCTCGAAATATACCCTGTTGAGTATTGCTTCTTTCTTTAGGTTGGATTTCCCGAGTGCCGAACACGACCTTACATAATTGTTTGTGCCCAAACTTGACACACGTGACCTCTCCCGTGGTTTTAGTCAAGTTATTACGATCCTTCTTTATCAAATGGAATGTCTGTATGCGTGCCTGTCTCTGCTCTTCATAATACTCCTACACTATAGATTTAATTACGATAGTGTTCATCAAATCAATGCCTATACTTAGTAAGGATTTAATATTCAAAGTCTTATACCCTTTGACAGATTTTACCCAAATTTGGTACGCCATTCTAAGGGGTCCTGCGTACATCGTAGGGTACTTAACAATCCCCCAAACCACTCCAATTGAAAAAAAAACATAGACACTTTCAACCATAATCTTACACCCTTTGACCGATCTCAACAAAATGTTGCAAAGGTGTACATACTTCGGGAACCTGCCTACATTTTAGGTTGCTCACCCCCTCACCCTAAACACCCAATTTTTTTAACAATCATGCGCACTCATCGAATTCCAAAAATTAGCTGACGGACGCGTTCCACTTTAAAAACAACGCTATCAACTGAAAGCAATAAAAATACAAAATTTCGGTCGCTGAATTCGTCAACGTCACAGTTATAGGAAATAGGACTCGGCTCGGGAAGAATTACTGTCATATCGGTGCTTGACTGGCATATTGGTGCTTGACTGGCATATATGCAACCTATTTCTTTCAAGTAGGTATAAATCAAAGGCGTGGAATTCTATCGATGCGTTGCTGCGCCGTGCTAGATAGACAACATGCACAACAATAATGCTTATAGAATTCGCATTACCCGAGCAACGCCGGGGCCCATGATAGCTAGTTGAATATAATATTATGAACCCAGTTTAATACTGGGTAATTCTGAATTGCGAAATTGCAATTTCCGAGTAACATAAATATTTTAGTGCATATTGACATGCGAGAAATTCCACTGCAAAGGTGCGTCCGAATGATTATTCTATCACTGATAATGGTTCTCAAATTAGTTCCTATTTTGACGTCATGAAGTAATGGTTCTCAAATTAGTTCCTATTTTGACGTCATGAAGTAAAGCATGAAATGTAGCTTACTGACTTCATTTATCAATCGTGACGTCAATACAAACAGAAAAAATTATTATCATAATGTAGAAACGAGCATTTGGACACGTCCTAAATGTTTGATATCCCCAATTTTACTTTCTCTTAATACACTCTCTGAATTGATCAAGTTACGATGAATTGTTTCAATTTCCACTCTATGTATTTATTCACATTATTTTGGGACTTACAGTATAACTGCCAAATCGTTTTGGAGACGCAATCTCACCTGCAAAGAAGAAAACCATCTGTTATTCTGAGAAATATCAACAAAATAAACGAGTCACACGTTATACAGTGTTTGTTCATCATTATTGCAAAGATTTGGGAAAGCTTGTAGGCCAAGCAACGAAGGCTAAAAACAGGCCGAACCCGGGACAAATTGCAAGATTTGACTTTTTCATCAGACCTTATTCAGAAAAATTCGCTGATTACAAAAAAAAAAGTTTTACGCACAAATGTGAAGCGAAATTGCCTAAATTTATGTGTAAAGTTTAAATTTTGAATACATTAAATATTTATTTTAAGAAACACGAAAAACATTTTCCTCTTCTTTTTCGACAATTACAATTTACTATATTAAGATACAATTCAGAAAAAAATCAGATGATGATATTTATTAATTTTAGATTTATTCAATAATTTCATAAAATTAAGTCATTTAAAAAATCAGCAGTAGTGACGTAATGAAGAGAGGTAAAGTAAATGTTTTTGCATGAAAATGTTGGTAATACATGCTAATATTTTTGATGTGAATGTGATCAAAAGTTCACTACGCATTTACTAATTGTTATCAAACAAAGTTTTAAGATGTTTTTTTTCGCATAATATGACACTTTAAATTACTTTTTTGACATTATTAACCCAAAATGCTGAACCAATTGACCTGAAAAAATTATCACATATACAGTTTTTGCGTCTGATGATACTTTGCTTGAAGGGATGTTGGGGCCGCCATTTTGAAACCGGAAGTGACATGTTATCTTAAAAACGGATGAACCGAATGACTTGGAAATTTTATCGCATGTTCTGTTTTGTCCTGTGATGATACCTTGCTCTAATTTTTTGTGCCGCTATTTTGAAACCGGAAGTGACATCGTATCTCGAAAACAGCTTGTTCGATTTGGACGAAACTGGAGCCAATGGATTCAGACGGTCATCTTTAACACACAACAACAATAAAACTATAAAATAGAAATTAATAAAACCGGATATGACGTCATTAATTTTCAAAATCTTTCAAGATCATGTCGTGGACGTTTTCGGAACCATCTTGTAATGACATGGCAGTGGTGACGGTTTAAACTATACTTTAAACTTTAAACTTTAAACTAACCCTCTTTTTAAACTATAAATACAATATTCACGCCAAATAGTGAAATATAAGCATTTATAAATATATATTCAATGTTGCAGTTCTTTCAGCCGCCATTTTGACAACCGGAAGTGATGCATAAACTCGGAAATCTTGAGCTATACTAATTCACTACTAATCGGCATCACATCCGGTTGTCTAATGGCGACTAAAAGCACTGCCTTGAATTCCTACATATTTATAAATTTTTCTGTCACTATAGGGCGTCTGAATATTGTATTTATAATATGAAAAGAGGGGTTTAGAAAGATTTTGAAAATATATGACGTCATTTCCGGTTGTGTTAATTTAGTTTTGTTAATCTAGTTTTATTGTTGTTATGTATTAAAGATGACCGTCTGAATCCATTGGCCCCAGTTACGTCCAAATCAAACGAGCCGTTTTCGAGATATGATGCCACTTCCGGTTTCAAAATGGATGCACAACAAAAATTTAGAGCAAGGTATCATCAAAGGATAAAACTGAAAATCGATAAAAGTTCCAAGTCATTCGGTTCAGCCGTTTTTAAGAAAACATGTCACTTCCGGTTTCAAAATGGCGGCTCCAACATCCCTTCAAGCAAAGTATCATCAGACTGCACATGTGATAATTTTTTCAGGTCAATTGGTTCAGCATTTTGGGTTAGAAAAGTAATTTTTAAGTGTCATATTATGCGAAAAAAACATCTTAAAACTTTGTTTGATAAAAATTAGTAAATGCGTAGTGAACTTTTGATCATATTCACATCAAAAATATTAGCATGTGTTACCAACATTTTCCTGCAAAAACATTTACTTTACCTCTCTTCGTTACGTCACTACGGCTGATTTTTTTAAATGACGTCATTTTATTAAATTATTGAATAAATCTAAAATTAATAAATATTTTCATCTGATTTTTTTCTGAGTTGTATCTTAATATAGTAAATTGTAATTGTCCAAAAAGAAAAGGAAAATGTGTTTCGTGTTTCTTAAAATAAAAATTAAATGTTTTCAAAATTTAAACTTTACACATAAATTTAGGCAATTTCCCTTCACATTTGTGCGTTAAACTTTTTTTAGTTGTAATCAGTGAATTTTTCTGAATAAGGTCTGATGAAAAAGACAAATCTTGCAATTTGTTCCGGGTTAAATGCTTCGTTGCTATAACTGGGTACAGGTTCTGTGAAATCCATAATTGTATTGGTTTCTCCATTTCGCGCCATCCGAATGAAAATAATCGATGTATCAGAGCTGTTCTGCAGCTCTAAAACATCGCGTCGCTCTAACAGATCAAAGCAAATGCAGGGAGAGGGCAGAAGTAAAAGTAGAAGCAGACAGAAGCAGACCGGTGGCGACTCGCTGCTTGCGTTCATTCTAGACAGTTCAGATAGAACAAGGGGTTTGGAAATCGAATGTTACTTGATTCGATGGAATCAAATAGTCTGAATTCGGTGAAGTAAGAACAAGAAGGCATTTCTGATTTCTTGCTATCTACGCGGTGCGAGTTTTACAAATGGCTACAGCTGTATTTGCGCTTTATATAAAGTACTTTTTTTTATTGATAGTGAACTTAGATGAGAGACAACTAGAGCAGATTTAAGGTCATATTCTTATTTTACCGTGTAGGTACCAGTTAGTCATCATAATAGGTGTTGACATTTTAATTGTATCATCTTCAAGTACCTACAAAGTTTAGCATTGCTACAAAATAGTTGCAGGGTTGTATAGATAAAAGTTATAACTAGTAAAAGCTATTTTCTTCTTTCCCAAAAATGTAAGTTTTATTTAGTGCATTCGCTTAAGTAGGTAGGTAATGGTCTAGTTTATATTTTAATTTGTGTTGATTTGTTTGTGATTTCCGATTAAAGTTCACCACATCCATCCACAGTTAACGATTCCAATGAATGATGATGATTTTATTGATATCATATTCATTAGAGCACTGACAATATTGACTTTTGAGTGCAGTTGTGACTTGCTCTGTGTGAGTTCAGTCGCATCAGAAGCCGTTTAGATTGGTTTCCGACATGCTATACGGCGAGTGTGACTGATTGTCACTGTGAGAACAGACGAGGGTTTGATCTTTACAATCTAGTCCAGTAGCTCCTCTTCAATTCAAACAGTCTATTTCACAATGCCTGGCTTTACTCTGTTTTTGTCGCCCCAGGAGCTAGCAAAGGTAGAGAAAAACGAAGCTCACAAACACTAATGCAGAGCCAGGGCTATTGTTTGCAAAGTCTAATTTAGACCGATTTTGTTATTTTACTTCAATACGGAATAAAACGAAAGCAATCAACACAACGAAAGAAATTAGTAATTGGCCATCGTGAAAAGGATAGTCCATGCTTTGTGTGAGTAGAACAAATAGAATGTGAATTCTAAAGCGGTCAGTGAATGGGTTGTAGGGCAGTTTACCGAAATACAGATTACCGACAGACACATTACCGAAAAACATAGGGGGGACACTTTACCGACGGACAGATTGCCAAAATCTACCCGGACACTTTACCGATATTTGTTTTGTTTTAAATTTTAAAAAAAAATTAAGCTATATAAAAATATTAAAATATTTGTTCATTTTATGTTACTTTTGACATCCATTTTCATGAATCATTATTTTGGAATATTTTCTGTTAATTTTGACATTGGTATTAGAAAGAAGTGTTTCACAGTAACTGAGAATTGATTGTCACATTTACTGGCAATTCTGAGTGTTGATTGATATACAGATCAATCTTCTTGATTAACAACTAATAAACACCCACCTTTACTCAGAAATAAACTTAAGAAAATTTACGTTAATAAATCATATATCATATTTACAATAGAGGTGCCGGATTTGCAAGAATAAAGAGAAAACGCTACACATTTTCATCAAAAAACAAGACAATTAAATGCACTTTATATCGGATATACAAATAAACATAACGTTAGTAAACATAACTACTGTCTTCTCTCAACAATCTGAATATTTCTTTGCTTTTAATGTTTCGTTTCTCAATAATTAGTTTGGAATTCTCTCTTCTTGAACGTTTCACAAACTGTATTTTATTTGAATTCTCTCAAATAAAATACAGTTTGTGAAACGTTCAAGAAGAGAGAATTATTGAATCTGAATATTGATTATCCACAAGAATCACGATTTGGAAGTTTTCATGCTCTGTGCCTGGGTCCATTACACGAATAGATGTTCTTAATTCACATTGATTGATTGAGCTGCGGCAAGTACAGACACATCCCATTCAACTTCCCACACGCAGAGAGATCGGTTGATGCTGTGAGATGGACCAATCCAGACGGACAAGTAACAATGTAGCAGCAACATCATCAGAGTGATCAGTGATCACGCCCAGTGCGCCCCGCCCGGTTCCTGGCGGTGGATCCATCGCCCCGCTAGGTTCCTGGCGGTGGAGCCATCGCCCGGCCCGGTTCCTGGCGGTGGAGCCATCGCCCGATCCGGTTCCTGGCGGTGGAGCCGTCGCCCGGCCCGGTTCCTGGCGGTGGAGCCATCGCCCAGCCCGGTTCCTGGCGGTGGAGCCGTCGCCCGGCCCGGTTCCTGGCGGTGGAGCCATCGCCCGGGCCGGTTCCTGGCGGTGGAGCCGTCGCCATGAATGGTGTTTTACCACCCTGTACTGCAATTAGGCTATGGCGACGGATATGAATGACTACGATGACGATAGGGAGATGATAGACGGTACGAAGGAGGTGGTCGAAGCCCATTCTCACCGAAGTGACATTTTTGTAATTATTTAGGTATTATTATTAGTATCCTTGGAATCAATAGATTATGTTTCAATTGTGCTTAAATCATAATTGCAAGGCCACAAACTAAACGTACGTGGATTTAGTGTACATTTCACTCAATGTAAGTCCACATGAAAACTTGAGCTGCGTAGTTCTGGATTTTACCAGTGGCAAATCAGAGAATGAAACACGTTTTGACAATACTCGACACCGGTTTCATGCCAGTTGGATTCATACCGCATGGTTGTTAGAATAGTAAGGAACCTTCCCTCATTTGCCTCTCGACAGAGGTAAACCACTAAAAAACCGCAGTCAATAAGAAAGGCATCGGGAAAATCCCGTGATCTCCGAAGTGCAAGTCCATTGTGCTACTGCCTGAGCCAACTTGCTCCGTCTGTCTTCTTCAATGACAAAAGTACGGCACTTTCAGCTGCTTGAAAACAGTTCTTACTAGAGGTGAAGATGCATTCATCCTTGGAGAGAGCTTGACAAGCACCTAGTGTTCAGAGGCACTCTAGCTCAATTCAATCCCAGGGGTCATTAACAGTTTCGTCACCTGCCACGATTAAGTGACATCTACATAAACTATTTCCCCGTATAGCATAGAGAGAGACGGACACCTTTGACAATCGGAGGTTAATATTCGATGTGATTTAATGTAATTGGGTACATTGCAATTGCTGATAAGCTATGACTAATTACAAGTTTATCAAATGGACAGCATATTGCTCTATCACACGCGGGGTATTGCGGTAGAAGTACGTGTGATGGAGGGGGGGGGGGGGGGGGGGGGAAGAGAAAATTAAATAATGTGTGCCATCTATTGTTATATGTAACTATGTTAGGTCTGAATTACCTACAAAAACCTGTTGAAACCCACAATAACTTATCTACTTCGAGAAACTTCTGTATTTGCATAAATTATGAAATACTGAAGTTATAGATGGAGTTCGTAAAAGGGAAAAAATAAAAGCACAAAATCACTACATTATAATACTTAATTGTTATACTCAATATATAGAAATAAGAAAAATACTAAAAATGTGAAATGTATATTCGACAAACATTGTGATCCTATAGACGGGGGTAGCTTATCAATTAGGACGTTCCCCGTACGCCGAATACTCGAGCGTTCTCTGAATCTAACCTGAAAAAGACTGGCGACATTGTACTCGAGCAGGTATTCTTTTCGGCGCAACGGGTAATAGTTTCGGCGTTATGGGAATAAAAAGGTTTCGGCGCTCGAATGCAGGGGGAAGCCACCTCTAAATTACGCGTTTCGTTTTAGTCTTTGACATTTTGGTGAATCTGCATTTCGTAGGTACCAAAATCAAGCTGATAACTTCAATGCTAAACCAAAGATTGAACTTAGGAAGAAAGGAGTAACATGAAATGTATAAACGGCCATTTATATCACTTCTTTTCAGTGGCGAACATTTAGATTTCACTTTTTTTTAGAGAGGAGACGAGACTTGGCTGCTGTTCTTTCTTCTACAGAGTGTTTTTTTACGGGTATTATTTGCTGGTCGCCAGTAGCAAAAGTTTGTTTTATACAAGAATTGCCCAATAAGAGTTGCTACGTTCTCTTTTTACTGGTCGCTGGTTGGTTTCAAAGAACAATTTTACTCTATATATGTACTTCCTGTACCCTACTATTTCAGTTAAAAAGGTCTAGGTATACATGTAATAACTGTCAAAGTGTGGTGCGTCCTTCAGATTCAAACATACGAATCTACTGAAAAACTCGATCTCGAAAGATTGTTCTTTACATGAAAGTAAAAAAGGTGACAACGCGGAGCACTGCGTATAAAATGCGAGACATTTACGGTTTACTTTATGCAAGGTAAGTCTCGTTTGTTTTAAGTCTAAGTTTTTAGTTTCGTCTCTCTGAACATTTTCTCATTGTGTATCTTGAATCTCTGCACTCCTATATTTTAATTAACACGAAACGGAAATGTAGAAATGCAATTTCCTAGCCACACTTTGTAATTATTGCATTACAAAAATAACTTTATACTTAACTTGAAACTTAAACCGTATTAAGATTAATGGCAAGTTTTTATGATGGAAACGTCTATTATTTCAAGGAATATATATCATTTTTAACGAGCTAAGATAGTTGATTAAAGAGTGAATAGGGATGAAAACAATTTTAAATTGCAGGCTCGTATAAAACAAATGTTAAATGACGTCTTTTTCCTCTTAATAATCTCAACCCCTTGTAGGTCTATTTTTAACGTAATTATTCCACACACAATTAATTCCATTTTTAAAGATACCAACGCCGGTTTAATCATTTTTAATCTCGCAATTTGATAATAAATCTTTTCACCCAGTCCCAGAGTTGATAGAAGCTTCTGAATAAATGTACACCTTTCAAGATAAGAATGGAGTATGATAGTGCTTTAATACCAACACATCACACGCTACGGAAACAGTGTCTGTTATCCTTCTTTCCACGTCTCCTTGTTCTCCACCACCAGGGTCTTCTAAATTGAATTCCCAATGATTAAAAGGCAATCGTAGCATACAAGCCTAGACATAGCTATTTATTTATCACTCACTGAAACAGGGCGAGAGGAAGGCAGTCAGACAGGCAAAGCAGCCATACTACCAATTTATCAGCAAGACAGACATTGCTGGGAGTTGTCGGCTATCCGAGAAGGATGTGTTAAATTGCGCTAACAATGGAACCTCCCCCACGAAATACTTTAAACCACGCATATAGAGGAGCCACCGTCTCGAGAGAAGGTATATATTTCAAACACTGCGAAAACCAGATAACCACAAGCAACCTATACTTGTGGAACACCCACAACTAGAAACGTGGGTGTGTGCACATATCAACGAATCAATCAAACGGAACTGCGAGAAAGTGTGTCTTAACTTGGCAGTAAATTGAATTTTGTGTTAAATCTGTTCTGCTCGGAATAATGCTAAACAATTGTCTTCGCAACAAGAATAGTCACTCGATTCGAAATGTCCGCATGGATATACAGATGAATACATGTGCTTCAGGACCATGAGGAAAAGTGATTCAAAATTCAAATTTATTTATTTGACTTGTAATTGATATCAAAGAGCCAAGTTAAAAATTACAAGAAATTCGGAAGCATGTCGAGAGCGATTGGCTAGTGCGCCTTGCGTCTAGGCAGCCTTACTAGCTTGGCAGTGTATAAAGCGACGGAGTAGAAGGCGCAAGGCTCAAGGCGCAAGGATAAACGGAGAGGCATCGGTCTTCTTCTACGACAAGACTCCGATTGCCGTCCGTCGTTTACTGATTCGTTACCATCACTCCAAACGCCATCCATCTTCAGGGTTTCCCGCGCTCATAGCGGTTGGCGCTGTCCAGAAACTACACTTGTCATTACCTTGTATAATTTCCATACAAGCGAGAGTCGAGAAAAAACATACGATTGTACATTTTCATCGTGGAGATCGAATTGGATTCGAGACGATTTTATGCATTGGAAAATCATATGGGTGAACCGAGTGTCCATATTCAGTGTTGATAATTAAACAAGGCAACTTTACAGATGATCCAGTGAAGCGGTCGCTCCACCCAGCCAAGTCGTACTGTACACTCACACTCACTCAACGTAAATACCAAATAAACTGAGGAGCAGACCAAACACGTTTACTGTAAGCAACAAAATGGCATTTTCGGCCTACTGGATCTCAAAATTGGGAAATCTCACATTGTTGCGAAATATCCTAATTTCGAGCTATGGCCTCCTGACAACATATACTAAATTTGGGAACAATAGGTTATGCGATTTGTAGGCTAGAGGGCCGTGAAAACAGTGAAATTGCACCCTTTTTAAAAGGTAATGCGATGATGATGATGATTCTGATGATATCAGGAAACGTTGCTATCACCGCCACAGCCTAAACGCTGAGCCGAAAGATCTGACATTTTTACCTCATGTGCACTTTTGGCGCCTGAGGTGCTTTTTTATAAAACCAACCGGAAGCCGCCATTTTGAAACCAGAAGTGACGTCATATCTCAACAACGGCTGGACCGATTGGAACGAAAATAGCGCCAAACGATTCGGACGGTCTTCTTTATGGATTATCAATAGCAACAGACTAAAATGTATGTTAACGAAACCGGAAATTACGTCATGAAATTTGAAATTAATCGATTGGCATTTCGGCAACAAATTTGATCCAATTATTTTGATATTTATGTAACGTATGTACTTTTGATATATCATTTGACTTGTTATAAAACCAACCGGAAGCCGCCATTTTGAAACTGGAAAGGACATCATATCTTAATAACGTCTGAATAGATTTGAACGAAACCAGCGCTAAACAATTTAGACGGTCAACTTTATGTATTATCATCAATAATATTTGCAGTTTCCCATACAGAAACCGGAAATGACGTCACACATTTTAAAAATCTCACAAATTTCATTTTGATGCAATTAATATACTAATTGAGACAGCTTATAATAATATGTAATCATGTTTAAATTATAATTCAATAGGTCAGTGATTTCAGCAGCCATTTAAAACCGGAAGAAACGTAATATCTCGAAAACTGGTTGACAGATCGGTATGAAACTAGCGCCAAACGATTCGGAAGGCCATCTATAGAATAGGAACAGTCAAACTAGAATTTTCCTATATATGAGGCCGGAAATGACATCATTCAAATTTATAAATTATTATAATCCCCTCCTATACAATAAATACATATTCAGAAAGCTTAAAATTATACACATCATTTATAGTTATAAATTCTATGTGGCAGTGCAGAAAGTTCAGCAGCCATTTTGAAAACCGAAGTGTTGCCATAATATCTCGGAACTGGGTTGACCGATTGGAATGAAACCTTTGCTATTCTTCATGAGAATAACTAAATTGTAAAGGGTGATTTTTTTTAAAGGATTTAGTAATTGTTCATTTGATATGTGTCACACATAAGTTGTAAGAATAAACTAAAAAAGTAGTTATATCCCCATAAAAAAACACTCCGTGTAAAAATACCCGCCAAGTCTCTTCAACTTAAAAAAATAATGAAATCTAAAAATTCTGCACTGAAAAGTAGTGATATCAAAAAATTAGCCAAGTCAAAAATTATTTTAAAATCAAAAAATACTTGGTGCATCGTTTTTTAGGGCATTATAGGTATATTATATGTATAGATGTATATTTGATGTATATTTCATATCTGGCATATACTTCTCAACTATTTATATAAACGATGCGCCAAGTATTTTTTGATTTTCAAATAAAGTTTTGACTTGGCAAATTTTTTTATATCACTACTTTTGAGTGCAGAATTTTAAGATTTCACTTTTTTTTTAAGTTGAAGAGACTTGGCTGGTATTTTTACACGGACTGTTTTTTATGTAAATATTACTAGCAGCAATGTTACCGGTAACTTGATATCTCTTTCAGTATAGGTAATAAAAGGTAATTACTTTTTGAGATATTAAATGTTATTTTCTTTAGCTATACTCAAAATCGATTTCTATTCAAGCAAACTACGCGATGATTGTCAAGATTGAGACAGAATAGATTTTTAAAGTTAAATATTTTTCTGGCTGTAGAAATAAGAACAAAAGTGTATACATTTCGATCCATTCAAGAATGTGAGTGGGTGGAAAAGGATGGAATAGAAAGGGATAGAGATGGAGGAGAGAGAAGCGACCAAAAATGGATTATGACAAATGGTCGGTGGTGAAGCACGATGTTTATATAGAACCTTGTGCAAAACTTTTCATCTGAGAAAACTTTGCCCGGTTTTCGTAAGGAAGGTGTGGTTGTTGGAAGTTTGACAGTGGGAATGTATGTTCTTGAAAACTTTCTCTACAAAAGAATCCAAAAACACACACACATCAATCTGAATTAATGATAATATTTTCAATGAGGCTCATTGTACGAGCTAAGTGTAGTGGTTACGTTGCAGGCGCATCGACAAGGCGATAAACGACGAGACACACGGCAAGTCTCACAGAAACATTGAGCAAATGTGATTCCAGTAACGAGGAAACTGATGTCCATTCGGATAAACATGCTTAGTCATTCTAGTGGAACTCAACTGTGTCTAATTTGCTTGTATATGTCATTCACTTGAAATAAAGCTGTAGCTGTCACGTCTCGTCACAGCACACACTATGAATCGTGAAAAATGAATCGAGAATGAAAAAGTGAGATTAATGATGCTTACAAATCCTATATCTAGTGGAGCGGTCGCTCCACTCAGCCAAGTCGTACCGTACACTCACAGTCACTCAACATACTGTAAGTGCCTATATAAACTGAGGAGCAGACCAACTGCTTATACTGTAAGCAACAACATAGCATTTTCGGCCTACTGGATCTCAACAATGGAAAGTATCACATTGTTGTGAAATGTCTTAATTTTGAGCTATGGCCCACCTGACAACATATACGTCACGCGACAACAATCAGTCATGCCATTTACGAACTAGAGGGCAGTGAAAATCGTGAAATTTCACCGATTCCTTCTTGTGAGGTCACTACATCGAAACTATTAAGCTATACGGTTCTAAAATTTTTACCTATTTTAGAAACAATACCAAAATTTAATATGTGCAAGTTTCAAAATATTTTGTTGAATAGTAAAATAGATTAAAAAAACATTATTGTTGTTTCTTATGAAAAACAGAATAAACCAGAAAATTAACTTATTTGAAGAATTGATTTGGAGCTACTTCGTGTGAATTAGGTCAATTTATGTTGTTTGGTCCTCCATTTTCCTTGTGGACTATGCGCAAACGATGTTTCCATGGTAATATAGATTTCTGAATCTGTGATACCGAAATTAGTGGCCATAAACATTTTATTTTATTTTAAAGTGCTGTTAAAGTTCTGTTAAAGTTTTATAACGCTGGTATGAACTGTTTTTCAGCATCTTGATTTAAATATTTGTAACTTTTCCCTCAGTAATCATAATCAAACATTTCTGAAAATTGCACACATTAAATTTTCATCGTTTTCTATAATGTGTGAAAGTTTCAGCTCTTACTCTTTTATAGTTATGTTGGAGTGACCTCTGACTCAAGGGGATTTTGTTTTGCGCCACCCGGCATGCCACTACACTAGCTGGCAGATATACATGTAACCTTGAGCGTTGACTGCGTCTGCATAAGAGTTGGTCTGCGCTACTACACTAGCTGGCAGATATACATGTAACCTTGAGCGTTGACTGCGTCTGCATAAGAGTTGGTCTGCGCTACTACACTAGCTGGCAGATATACATGTAACCTTGAGCGTTGACTGCGTCTGCATAAGAGTTGGTCTGCGCTACTACACTAGCTGGCAGCTATACATGTAACCTTGAGCGTTGACTGCGTCTGCATAAGAGTTGGTCTGCGCTACTACACTAGCTGGCAGATATACATGTAACCTTGAGCGTTGACTGCGTCTGCATAAGAGTTGGTCTACACTAGCTGGCAGATATACATGTAACCTTGAGCGTTGACTGCGTCTGCATAAGAGTTGGTCTGCGCTACTACACTAGCTGGCAGATATACATGTAACCTTGAGCGTTGACTGCGTCTGCATAAGAGTTGGTCTACGCTACTACACTAGCTGGCAGCTATACATGTAACCTTGAGCGTTGACTGCGTCTGCATAAGAGTTGGTCTGCGCTACTACACTAGCTGGCAGCTATACATGTAACCTTGAGCGTTGACTGCGTCTGCATAAGAGTTGGTCTGCGCTACTACACTAGCTGGCAGATATACATGTAACCTTGAGCGTTGACTGCGTCTGCATAAGAGTTGGTCTACACTAGCTGGCAGATATACATGTAACCTTGAGCGTTGACTGCGTCTGCATAAGAGTTGGTCTGCGCTACTACACTAGCTGGCAGATATACATGTAACCTTGAGCGTTGACTGCGTCTGCATAAGAGTTGGTCTACACTAGCTGGCAGCTATACATGTAACCTTGAGCGTTGACTGCGTCTGCATAAGAGTTGGTCTGCGCTACTACACTAGCTGGCAGATATACATGTAACCTTGAGCGTTGACTGCGTCTGCATAAGAGTTGGTCTACGCTACTACACTAGCTGGCAGATATACATGTAACCTTGAGCGTTGACTGCGTCTGCATAAGAGTTGGTCTGCGCTACTACACTAGCTGGCAGATATACATGTAACCTTGAGCGTTGACTGCGTCTGCATAAGAGTTGGTCTGCGCTACTACACTAGCTGGCAGATATACATGTAACCTTGAGCGTTGACTGCGTCTGCATAAGAGTTGGTCTACACTAGCTGGCAGATATACATGTAACCTTGAGCGTTGACTGCGTCTGCATAAGAGTTGGTCTGCGCTACTACACTAGCTGGCAGATATACATGTAACCTTGAGCGTTGACTGCGTCTGCATAAGAGTTGGTCTGCGCTACTACACTAGCTGGCAGCTATACATGTAACCTTGAGCGTTGACTGCGTCTGCATAAGAGTTGGTCTACACTAGCTGGCAGCTATACATGTAACCTTGAGCGTTGACTGCGTCTGCATAAGAGTTGGTCTGCGCTACTACACTAGCTGGCAGATATACATGTAACCTTGAGCGTTGACTGCGTCTGCATAAGAGTTGGTCTGCGCTACTACACTAGCTGGCAGATATACATGTAACCTTGAGCGTTGACTGCGTCTGCATAAGAGTTGGTCTACGCTACTACACTAGCTGGCAGATATACATGTAACCTTGAGCGTTGACTGCGTCTGCATAAGAGTTGGTCTGCGCTACTACACTAGCTGGCAGCTATACATGTAACCTTGAGCGTTGACTGCGTCTGCATAAGAGTTGGTCTGCGCTACTACACTAGCTGGCAGTTATACATGTAACCTTGAGCGTTGACTGCGTCTGCATAAGAGTTGGTCTACACTAGCTCGCAGATATACATGTAACCTTGAGCGTTGACTGCGTCTGCATAAGAGTTGGTCTGCGCTACTACACTAGCTGGCAGCTATACATGTAACCTTGAGCGTTGACTGCGTCTGCATAAGAGTTGGTCTGCGCTACTACACTAGCTGGCAGTTATACATGTAACCTTGAGCGTTGACTGCGTCTGCATAAGAGTTGGTCTACACTAGCTGGCAGCTATACATGTAACCTTGAGCGTTGACTGCGTCTGCATAAGAGTTGGTCTGCGCTACTACACTAGCTGGCAGATATACATGTAACCTTGAGCGTTGACTGCGTCTGCATAAGAGTTGGTCTGCGCTACTACACTAGCTGGCAGATATACATGTAACCTTGAGCGTTGACTGCGTCTGCATAAGAGTTGGTCTGCGCTACTACACTAGCTGGCAGTTATACATGTTACCTTGAGCGTTGACTGCGTCTGCATAAGAGTTGGTCTACACTAGCTGGCAGCTATACATGTAACCTTGAGCGTTGACTGCGTCTGCATAAGAGTTGGTCTGCGCTACTACACTAGCTGGCAGATATACATGTAACCTTGAGCGTTGACTGCGTCTGCATAAGAGTTGGTCTGCGCTACTACACTAGCTGGCAGCTATACATGTAACCTTGAGCGTTGACTGCGTCTGCATAAGAGTTGGTCTGCGCTACTACACTAGCTGGCAGCTATACATGTAACCTTGAGCGTTGACTGCGTCTGCATAAGAGTTGGTCTGCGCTACTACACTAGCTGGCAGATATACATGTAACCTTGAGCGTTGACTGCGTCTGCATAAGAGTTGGTCTGCGCTACTACACTAGCTGGCAGTTATACATGTAACCTTGAGCGTTGACTGCGTCTGCATAAGAGTTGGTCTGCGCTACTACACTAGCTGGCAGCTATACATGTAACCTTGAGCGTTGACTGCGTCTGCATAAGAGTTGGTCTGCGCTACTACACTAGCTGGCAGATATACATGTAACCTTGAGCGTTGACTGCGTCTGCATAAGAGTTGGTCTGCGCTACTACACTAGCTGGCAGCTATACATGTAACCTTGAGCGTTGACTGCGTCTGCATAAGAGTTGGTCTGCGCTACTACACTAGCTGGCAGATATACATGTAACCTTGAGCGTTGACTGCGTCTGCATAAGAGTTGGTCTGCGCTACTACACTAGCTGGCAGCTATACATGTAACCTTGAGCGTTGACTGCGTCTGCATAAGAGTTGGTCTACACTAGCTGGCAGATATACATGTAACCTTGAGCGTTGACTGCGTCTGCATAAGAGTTGGTCTACACTAGCTGGCAGCTATACATGTAACCTTGAGCGTTGACTGCGTCTGCATAAGAGTTGGTCTGCGCTACTACACTAGCTGGCAGCTATACATGTAACCTTGAGCGTTGACTGCGTCTGCATAAGAGTTGGTATGCGCTACTACACTAGCTGGCAGCTATACATGTAACCTTGAGCGTTGACTGCGTCTGCATAAGAGTTGGTCTACACTAGCTGGCAGATATACATGTAACCTTGAGCGTTGACTGCGTCTGCATAAGAGTTGGTCTGCGCTACTACACTAGCTGGCAGATATACATGTAACCTTGAGCGTTGACTGCGTCTGCATAAGAGTTGGTCTACACTAGCTGGCAGATATACATGTAACCTTGAGCGTTGACTGCGTCTGCATAAGAGTTGGTCTACGCTACTACACTAGCTGGCAGATATACATGTAACCTTGAGCGTTGACTGCGTCTGCATAAGAGTTGGTCTACACTAGCTGGCAGATATACATGTAACCTTGAGCGTTGACTGCGTCTGCATAAGAGTTGGTCTACGCTACTACACTAGCTGGCTGATATACATGTAACCTTGAGCGTTGACTGCGTCTGCATAAGAGTTGGTCTGCGCTACTACACTAGCTGGCAGATATACATGTAACCTTGAGCGTTGACTGCGTCTGCATAAGAGTTGGTCTGCGCTACTACACTAGCTGGCAGCTATACATGTAACCTTGAGCGTTGACTGCGTCTGCATAAGAGTTGGTCTACACTAGCTGGCAGATATACATGTAACCTTGAGCGTTGACTGCGTCTGCATAAGAGTTGGTCTGCGCTACTACACTAGCTGGCAGATATACATGTAACCTTGAGCGTTGACTGCGTCTGCATAAGAGTTGGTCTGCGCTACTACACTAGCTGGCAGCTATACATGTAACCTTGAGCGTTGACTGCGTCTGCATAAGAGTTGGTCTGCGCTACTACACTAGCTGGCAGATATACATGTAACCTTGAGCGTTGACTGCGTCTGCATAAGAGTTGGTCTGCGCTACTACACTAGCTGGCAGATATACATGTAACCTTGAGCGTTGACTGCGTCTGCATAAGAGTTGGTCTACACTAGCTGGCAGATATACATGTAACCTTGAGCGTTGACTGCGTCTGCATAAGAGTTGGTCTGCGCTACTACACTAGCTGGCAGATATACATGTAACCTTGAGCGTTGACTGCGTCTGCATAAGAGTTGGTCTACACTAGCTGGCAGATATACATGTAACCTTAAGCGTTGACTGCGTCTGCATAAGAGTTGGTCTACACTAGCTGGCAGATATACATGTAACCTTGAGCGTTGACTGCGTCTGCATAAGAGTTGGTCTACGCTACTACACTAGCTGGCAGATATACATGTAACCTTGAGCGTTGACTGCGTCTGCATAAGAGTTGGTCTGCGCTACTACACTAGCTGGCAGATATACATGTAACCTTGAGCGTTGACTGCGTCTGCATAAGAGTTGGTCTACACTAGCTGGCAGCTATACATGTAACCTTGAGCGTTGACTGCGTCTGCATAAGAGTTGGTCTGCGCTACTACACTAGCTGGCAGCTATACATGTAACCTTGAGCGTTGACTGCGTCTGCATAAGAGTTGGTCTGCGCTACTACACTAGCTGGCAGATATACATGTAACCTTGAGCGTTGACTGCGTCTGCATAAGAGTTGGTCTGCGCTACTACACTAGCTGGCAGCTATACATGTAACCTTGAGCGTTGACTGCGTCTGCATAAGAGTTGGTCTGCGCTACTACACTAGCTGGCAGATATACATGTAACCTTGAGCGTTGACTGCGTCTGCATAAGAGTTGGTCTGCGCTACTACACTAGCTGGCAGATATACACGTAACCTTGAGCGTTGACTGCGTCTGCATAAGAGTTGGTCTGCGCTACTACACTAGCTGGCAGCTATACATGTTACCTTGAGCGTTGACTGCGTCTGCATAAGAGTTGGTCTACACTAGCTGGCAGATATACATGTAACCTTGAGCGTTGACTGCGTCTGCATAAGAGTTGGTCTGCGCTACTTCACTAGCTGGCAGCTATACATGTAACCTTGAGCGTTGACTGCGTCTGCATAAGAGTTGGTCTGCGCTACTACACTAGCTGGCAGCTATACATGTAACCTTGAGCGTTGACTGCGTCTGCATAAGAGTTGGTCTGCGCTACTACACTAGCTGGCAGCTATACATGTAACCTTGAGCGTTGACTGCGTCTGCATAAGAGTTGGTCTGCGCTACTACACTAGCTGGCAGATATACATGTAACCTTGAGCGTTGACTGCGTCTGCATAAGAGTTGGTCTGCGCTACTACACTAGCTGGCAGATATACATGTAACCTTAAGCGTTGACTGCGTCTGCATAAGAGTTGGTCTACACTAGCTGGCAGATATACATGTAACCTTGAGCGTTGACTGCGTCTGCATAAGAGTTGGTCTGCGCTACTACACTAGCTGGCAGATATACATGTAACCTTGAGCGTTGACTGCGTCTGCATAAGAGTTGGTCTACACTAGCTGACAGCTATACATGTAACCTTGAGCGTTGACTGCGTCTGCATAAGAGTTGGTCTGCGCTACTACACTAGCTGGCAGCTATACATGTAACCTTGAGCGTTGACTGCGTCTGCATAAGAGTTGGTCTACACTAGCTGGCAGCTATACATGTAACCTTGAGCGTTGACTGCGTCTGCATAAGAGTTGGTCTGCGCTACTACACTAGCTGGCAGCTATACATGTAACCTTGAGCGTTGACTGCGTCTGCATAAGAGTTGGTCTACACTAGCTGGCAGCTATACATGTAACCTTGAGCGTTGACTGCGTCTGCATAAGAGTTGGTCTGCGCTACTACACTAGCTGGCAGCAATACATGTAACCTTGAGCGTTGACTGCGTCTGCATAAGAGTTGGTATGCGCTACTACACTAGCTGGCAGCTATACATGTAACCTTGAGCGTTGACTGCGTCTGCATAAGAGTTGGTCTGCGCTACTACACTAGCTGGCAGCTATACATGTAACCTTGAGCGTTGACTGCGTCTGCATAAGAGTTGGTCTACACTAGCTGGCAGCTATACATGTAACCTTGAGCGTTGACTGCGTCTGCATAAGAGTTGGTCTGCGCTACTACACTAGCTGGCAGCTATACATGTAACCTTGAGCGTTGACTGCGTCTGCATAAGAGTTGGTATGCGCTACTACACTAGCTGGCAGCTATACATGTAACCTTGAGCGTTGACTGCGTCTGCATAAGAGTTGGTCTGCGCTACTACACTAGCTGGCAGCTATACATGTAACCTTGAGCGTTGACTGCGTCTGCATAAGAGTTGGTCTGCGCTACAACACTAGCTGGCAGCTATACATGTAACCTTGAGCGTTGACTGCGTCTGCATAAGAGTTGGTCTGCGCTACTACACTAGCTGGCAGATATACATGTAACCTTGAGCGTTGACTGCGTCTGCATAAGAGTTGGTCTGCGCTACTACACTAGCTGGCAGCTATACATGTAACCTTGAGCGTTGACTGCGTCTGCATAAGAGTTGGTCTACACTAGCTGGCAGATATACATGTAACCTTGAGCGTTGACTGCGTCTGCATAAGAGTTGGTCTACGCTACTACACTAGCTGGCAGATATACATGTAACCTTGAGCGTTGACTGCGTCTGCATAAGAGTTGGTCTACACTAGCTGGCAGATATACATGTAACCTTGAGCGTTGACTGCGTCTGCATAAGAGTTGGTCTGCGCTACTACACTAGCTGGCTGATATACATGTAACCTTGAGCGTTGACTGCGTCTGCATAAGAGTTGGTCTGCGCTACTACACTAGCTGGCAGATATACATGTAACCTTGAGCGTTGACTGCGTCTGCATAAGAGTTGGTCTACACTAGCTGGCAGATATACATGTAACCTTGAGCGTTGACTGCGTCTGCATAAGAGTTGGTCTGCGCTACTACACTAGCTGGCAGATATACATGTAACCTTGAGCGTTGACTGCGTCTGCATAAGAGTTGGTCTGCGCTACTACACTAGCTGGCTGATATACATGTAACCTTGAGCGTTGACTGCGTCTGCATAAGAGTTGGTCTGCGCTACTACACTAGCTGGCAGATATACATGTAACCTTGAGCGTTGACTGCGTCTGCATAAGAGTTGGTCTACGCTACTACACTAGCTGGCAGCTATACATGTAACCTTGAGCGTTGACTGCGTCTGCATAAGAGTTGGTCTGCGCTACTATACTAGCTGGCAGCTATACATGTAACCTTGAGCGTTGACTGCGTCTGCATAAGAGTTGGTCTACACTAGCTGGCAGATATACATGTAACCTCGAGCGTTGACTGCGTCTGCATAAGAGTTGGTCTGCGCTACTACACTAGCTGGCAGATATACATGTAACCTTGAGCGTTGACTGCGTCTGCATAAGAGTTGGTCTGCGCTACTACACTAGCTGGCAGATATACATGTAACCTTGAGCGTTGACTGCGTCTGCATAAGAGTTGGTCTGCGCTACTACACTAGCTGGCAGATATACATGTAACCTTGAGCGTTGACTGCGTCTGCATAAGAGTTGGTCTGCGCTACTACACTAGCTGGCAGCTATACATGTAACCTTGAGCGTTGACTGCGTCTGCATAAGAGTTGGTCTACACTAGCTGGCAGCTATACATGTAACCTTGAGCGTTGACTGCGTCTGCATAAGAGTTGGTCTGCGCTACTACACTAGCTGGCAGATATACATGTAACCTTGAGCGTTGACTGCGTCTGCATAAGAGTTGGTCTACACTAGCTGGCAGATATACATGTAACCTTGAGCGTTGACTGCGTCTGCATAAGAGTTGGTCTGCGCTACTACACTAGCTGGCAGATATACATGTAACCTTGAGCGTTGACTGCGTCTGCATAAGAGTTGGTCTACACTAGCTGGCAGATATACATGTAACCTTGAGCGTTGACTGCGTCTGCATAAGAGTTGGTCTGCGCTACTACACTAGCTGGCAGCTATACATGTAACCTTGAGCGTTGACTGCGTCTGCATAAGAGTTGGTCTGCGCTACTACACTAGCTGGCAGATATACATGTAACCTTGAGCGTTGACTGCGTCTGCATAAGAGTTGGTCTACACTAGCTGGCAGCAGCCACAAGCGACTAAGATTAATCAACAGGAACTGTGTCTCCTGGGTCACATCCACCACACTCCACCACGGGGATGGATTTATTCTACAACTTCCTTCCCCCTCATACCCCCACCCTGCGAGAACAATCTCCTACACCACGATACTCTTCAAGAACCCTTCCCTAAATCCACGAAAAACCAAACTTCTACCCCCTATCTAGCTCATTTGATTTGCCCTCTCAAAACGATGCAACTTTCGAAATGTTTTATAGGCGATCTCAGTCTGGCTCTCTCTACGCACAAACACAGACCAAAAATAAATATTCAACGTAAATATTATGTACATACTAACACTTGATACTAATGCTGACGCTAGTTTGGAGGCTATATACTCATGATCATTTGACCACTCAATGCATACTTATTTTCAAAATAGTTAAAGATGACATTCTACAAAAAGAATTCCGTGCTTGGCGCTGCAAATCAAACGGCTTGATCGAGAGATTTGAAATTTTGCAACTTTGAACATTGCTTCACATACCACTAGAAAGATATTAAGAATTTTGATCGGCGAAGCTGTTGATATTTTATCGACACAATTTGACATTTTGGTCGTTAGATTGAAACGGTTATACCGAATGTGTTGAAATTTAGCAAAATAAAAGACGAACAATAATGCTACTAGAACCACTTCAAGAAAAAACAAAATATTTTAACTAAAAGTGGAGTTTTCACAATTTTAGTTCAATTACTCTGAATTAGGATGACAGAATAACGTGTATTAAAACTCGTTTGATCTATGTCTGCCAGATTAGTATATCTGAAAAGACGTGAGAGTTCAGAAAACTCTAACCCAAAAGTTTAATTTTTACTTTTAAATAAATTTAAAAAAAGTGACTCAAATTTTGAAAATTATCATCTAACTGGATCATCAGTACAACTGGATACAACTTTTAATAGTACAGCTTACTTTGATCAACTTATGATAATGAGATTTTTGTATTTTGATTATTTCCCGTTGACTTACAAACATATGAAAGGTAGTCGTCTTATAAAACATAAGACACAAAACACATTGAATAATGCAACACAAACTTACGAAATGCAATGAAATATATATGAAATATATACCTAAACATAAAATGCACTGAGATTCAAAACAAAGATACACAATGTCCAGGACCAGACTATATTAAAATTAAATCTATTTTGGATTGATAATCATGAATAGTCGTGGATTGTCAGAGCCGTAGGTAAATGCCGTGATGTTTTCTGCGGTGATGAACATCTCTGTGCTGATGTTGTTGACTTCTCGGAGAGTTTTCTCTCTCCATCTTCAGGGTCGAATGAAGATGGAGAGATAAAACTATCCGAAACGGCGGCAACGGCCCTTTTCAGGGCCAACACCAATACAGAGCATCACCGCAGAAAACATCACGCAATAATGCAACATCTCCGTCATTCACAGCAGCAGCAATTCCATAAGTGAGCATATTTGAAACATATCCCGGTCCAGCGAATCAATTCACATATGTCCTTTTAATTTGTTGAAGCACGACGTGTCCTTCAGTTCATAATTTCCTTTTCGATTTTAAAGTGAAATCTCTAGTCTTCTCTATAGTTTTTCTTCAATGCAACTAACTATAATATAGACTACATGTGGTAGGTAATGGATGTTTCGGGTAGGTATTGCATGGAACTTAGCAGGACAATGATAAATGGGACAGAAGCTCCTATTTTCAGAGAGCGAGGGTGGGGGGAGGGCGGATGCACGATGTGGCAACCTTATCCCAACCCCAATACGTCCACCCCAATTCACTACATCCAGCACTCCCGGTCGCAGCGCATAGTTCTTCATTGGGAACATAATTACAATGAGTAACCCATTGGTCATTGCTACACCCTCCACCCTCCACCCTCCACCCTTAGTTCGCCGGCTCGCCACACTACTTTACACCAATGTTTCCAATGTCAATTAGTTGGTTGATGGTGAGAGAAAGGTTCCTAATCGCTAAAGATAACCGCCATGTAATGCATAGCAATTATCCAATGCCGTGTCATGTTGCGTGTGATGCCATGATGCATGGTGACTGGCGAGGACACAGGAGAGGGGTGAGAGAGATTTAAGTACTAATTCGTGTTCGACCTAATAGGCATCGACAAGGGACGGTCATCCCATTACATATGTACGCACGATTAGTATACAGTTAACGGAAAAATATCACAAGGTGGATTTAAAGGGGGCGGATTGCTTAATTCGAGCAATCGGATATTGTATTTCTAAGGACTAAGAACTCCGTTTTTTAATTTGAATTTGAGTTGCATGCTCAATGAAATGTTCAGATTTCAACAAGTTTAATGAAAGACTCCGTCTTGGATTTCGATCGATTCTTCTCAGGGAATACGAATTAATGACTACACATTGTTAAGTCTAGCGACAATTACAACAAAAGAGTTACGGAATCTCAGATTGCGAGCTAAAACTACGGAAAGGAGGGAAATGGAGATTTAAATTAGAGATAATTTCAAAGGTAATAACCTATAAATATACGGTAACTGTGTACAAGGTCAGCAACTGCATCATATCATCTTGTCTGTATGCGATTGGGTCGTTGTCCCAACTTGCATACCTTTATCGTGTGATTTTTGGTTCGTTTTGTTTGTTTGTTGTTTTAATGTTGTTGGCGATGATCTTTCCTCCGATCGAGCTGAAAATTTGAACACATGTAAAGACCACCTCATGTGTTTGCAGTCTGAAATTGTAATAAAATCTACTGATAACTAAAATTAAAAAAAAAACTGATTGGTTGAAATATCAAAATGTTTACCATCAAGTTCATATTTTTACAATGAATAGACCATTGAAACATAAAATTAAACAAATACCTGATCCTCATTCGTTGTAATTGATAAATGTTCAGATCATGTTGAAATTTACACGGTCGTCAAGATTAACATTCATATATTATATACCGGGTGGCGCAAAAAAATCCCCCTGATTAAGAGGTCACTATATCGAAACTATTATAGGTGGGATTCTGACATTAGTACACATATAAGAAAACATACCAAAATTAATTTGTGCAAGTTTCAAAACATTACTATTGTAGGAAAAAAGTTACAGCTGTTCAAATTTGGTTGCCAAAAAATTGATTATACGGAGCTCAAATAGCGCGCGTCGAGAAAACTTCCAATGGCCGGGAAACTGTTTCTTCAAAACTACGTACGATATCAAGCTGAAAATTTCAAATTATATTGAAAATAGATTAAGATCGATTGTGTAAAAATTTAAATCAATATCAATTAATGGAACGAAAGTTATTGAATCTTGAAGTTGAGCTTGAAAACAGAATAGTGGGAAAAATCACTTTTATAACGTGTAATAAAAGTTTAGAAGTAATCTACATATTCTGATTTTACGCTCAACTTCAAGATTCCATAATTTTCGTTCCATTCATTGGAAATTCACAGGCCATTTCATTGTGAAATTCCATTCACAGGCCATTGGAAGTTTTCTCGATGCGCGCTATTCGAGCTCCGTATAATCAATTTTTTATAACCAAATTTGAACAGTCGTAACTTTTTTCCTACAATAGTAATGTTTTTGAAACTTGCACATATTAAATTTTGGTATGTTTTCTAATATGTGTACAAATTTCAGAATCCTATCTATAATAGTTTTGATATAGTGACCTCTCAATCAGGGGATTTTTTCGCCACCCGATATATTTAATATATTTTTCATATTACATTTCACGTATTACAAATTTTTAGCCATATATTCTTATTCGATACAATTTTAAAAATTACATGTTATAAATGGTTAAAAAATTTAATAGTTTTGATAACAGTAAAAGTTTGCAATGCTCTATACATTATACAATTTTTCAGAAGAAATATTATTATTGTACCTATAAAGGCTGGGAGATGTTAATAAAGCACCTAATACATACATCACCGAAATAATTGGATGTTTTAAATATTTCACAAATATTCGAGAGTAATTTTTGGAAGAAGTAAAATTTAAATTAGATCCATGAAATGGAGAATTAAAGGTTAGTTCAGTGAGTTTTTAAGGGGACTCTGTGGTAACGTCACAAAAGTGCGACAAGGGCGGGAGTAACGGAAAGTGATATGTCTTGCATGACATAATGCATTACGTACGGTTCGATTTTATGGCCAACGTTTACTATATTTCAAACTTCAACTATCCAAGTTAGAATAATTAAATGAAAACACAAAGAACACGTGATGTGGGACGTGCAACATACCGGTTTACCTCGGGTTTTATTTCAGCAACCGGGTTGCTCTTTGGTTGTAGACAATTTAAAATAAAAACTGAAAACACAAGCTGAATTGAATTTAAGCCGCTTTCACATAACACGCGTTTCGCGTTTTGCGTTTCGCGTCTTTTTTTTTATAACACCTAGAAGAGGTCGTCGAAAACAGAATGTTGATATAAATTTATTATTATTGGTAGTAACAATGTAGGTGTTATTAGATATTATTAGATGGGATTATATGCACAGGTAAGCAATTATTAACATTATAGTCTTATTTTATAATAATTTTATAGTTTATTTTATAGTTTACTTATAGTGACGTCATTTTCGCCTCGCGCGGTACTGAAAATACCTCCCTACAATCGAGATCGAATGGCTTAAAAATAAAACGCGTGCGGCGAAATTTTCGGTGGTTTTGATGGGTTAATAAAAAAAACGCAAAACGCGAAACGCGGTTTATGTGAAACCGGCTTTACACGAGGACCATGTCGTGCTATTCTTAATCGTCTCCTCTTCACGCAATGCGCAAAGCATGTTTCTTATTTTCTTTTTAAATATGTTCAAATATTTTAAATTTTATTTTCATAGACCACATTTGTAATTTGGAGGTTACTTTCATGCCGAATTCAGGCACAACGTTCGGTTTTCAGTATAGTGCTTGGCGACATTAACTTGGAGAAATGATTTCGCGGATTACGGATTTAACAAAATTTACTTGGCCCTCCGTTTAGATATCAATCTTTTCAGGTTTGGAGGGAGGTACTTTATCAAGTTATCGGTTATTATATAGTAATATTGATATTTGAGGGTCGAATTGTCCCAATCTTCTAAATTCATATTAGGTATGTTTCTCTAATTCACAACGTCGTTTAAAAATGTTTAATCGGAAGGCGGGAAGATTGAAAAGTTCGTAAATGCTGCTTGAAACCTCGTTTTCTAGCGCGACAATTCTTTTTGGAAACGTGTATTACTTAGTAATAGTGATGAATCTAGTATTAGCTGTAAGGATTTGGTCCTGAACAGGTACGGTAATGTTAGCAAGGCAGTGGTGACGGCTTTTTCCGATGAAAGTGCTCCGAGTTGTTTATCGGATCATGTTTGTCATCATGTTTGCCACGGCTTGTTCATCGGAACAAGCCGTCACCGCTGCCTTGCTATCACTCGATGCCCGATGGTTCCGAAAACGTCCACTACGGTAATGTTGTTGTAATAACTCAGAGGAATAAAATTGTCTGCATTATTAAAACAGAGAATGTTCGCAATTGTGAATGTTGCTTTTGGTACTAGTTCTCGAATGATTGGTGGATATTTAAGGAACAAGATGGTACCAGCCAACTAGCGGACCATTCCCCGCACATGTTGCCAGGCGCTACGCAAACTTTCGCAACCCATCTAATCACATAGGTTTGAAATGCCAGTTGTGAGTTGCGAATCGGTTCCAAAAAACTTTCCCCAAAATCGTTCTACGTATGTCTATACATCATAAAGTAAATTAAGTCATCAATACAATTCCTTTAGTAAGAAAATAAAATACATTATTGTAATGTTCGCAGTACTAACCTTTTCATAATACTTAATACTTGAACTATGGTATTCTTGTCCACTTGAACAGTACATGTACAGTCGGCTCCAGAGGCACCATCACTCGTTTTTTTTTTAAGGATTTTTGTAATAAATTTAAGTTTGGTAAATCATTCATTTCTCACGTTAGTATATAATCACTCAAGGGCTCCATTTCTATTTTACGTAATGATCATCATAATCATCATCATCATCATCATCACCATTATTGACCTCATAATCTTGATTAATTTCAAAGTTATTTGTATATTTATCAATTGTTTTATTGTATAGGGTTTGTTTCATGCTATTTTCACATCATGTTCGTAATTTTAAATTGTTATTCTTATTTGATTTCATAGTTATACTGTGTCCAAGTGGCAATCATTTTATAATGACAGTGTTTTGTTATTATTAATAAAAGTTTTCTCTATCTCACAAGCTGATTACCAAATCGCCATGTATTTAATTAGCTATTAAACAAAATTATATGTGTTAATCGGGTACATTCGAATCTTGCTTCGATAAACAATGAATCAATTTTATATTGATTAATATTATGTTAATTAGAGATGCTATGAGTTTACTTAAAGAATGATTGGACGAAGTGGCTAGTTCAAGTATCACGCAGATGTGGGAGTCGTCAACTGCCATCACGTCTTCATCAACTCGTCTCCAGCATCATTTAATCATCTGTCCAGTGAGATTTACAAGATTTTTCTATCACAAGAAATTTGATTAGTTTAAATACCTAAATTAAATAAATTAAATACTTCGGACCGTCCGACGCCTTTCGGGGCGTCGGACCTGGCAAGTCGGCTCCAGACTTAGAAGTAGATGCCCAAGATAGTTGGTGGTTCGTCCACCCCATGACCTAACATTGTGTTGGAATCTTGGCTTGATAAAATAAATAAATAAATACTTAAATAAATAACTTGAGAGTGGGAAGGAAAATGCATCCATGATACCATCAACTGAAATCGCAACACATGGGCCTCTTAGAAGCATGCGAGCGGATCGACATTAAGATGCACCCACGATGCACCGGGAGATCCCGTCCATGTGTAATGTAGCGATGTTTCCAGACATTATGTCAGAACAAGGCGGTGGTAAGCGAAACTTCCCCTCACGTCCTGCCGAAACCTGGCTTCTTATCAGACTTCCAATTAATTGCCATTCGGGTCGCATTGGATATTGCACTGATTTTCATATTCGCATGTATTTTCACAGTTTCTTCATGGTTGCAGCTTTGTTCTTATTATAAAATGTGCTCATCTTAATTTTCTGTATTCAATATTTTTAATTTGTTATGGTATTTTATTATTTCCAAGTCGAGTTCATAATATCCTACGTCAACATCGCGATCAGTATGAATTAAGGTGATACTAGCGCTCGGCCGTTTTAGAAAATTGAGAGAGGAAAATTGTTTCATAAGTGAGTGTAACTTTTACAGGATGTTCACATGATCAGTCTGATTGTATATTAGTAGCACTTTTTTATTTTTGCTTCTTGCATCGTTAATTAGGCGCCGGTTATTCAACAAAACCGCTCAAAACTCTGAAATTTGCGATACGATTGGAGACCAAACCCGTTAACCAATTGATCTCAAATTTTAATCATGATTAGATGAAAGACAAACTTAGGGTTATCGCTTCGCACATTTTTGAAATTTAATTTTATACGGCACCCAGGGAGACAAGAAAATAGCTAATTTTTCACCAAAAATCCACTAATTAATACTAATTAACGAAACAAAAAATTAAAAATGTACCAAGGGATAACCCTAAGTTTGTCTTTTATCTGATCACGATTAAAATTTCAAATAATTTGGTCTACCCATTTCGTCTCCAATTGTATTGCAAAAAGTGTCTACAAAAAGTAGCAAAATCGCTTGCGCTTGCAGCACCTTAATATTATGTTTCTCCAATTAACATTTTGATCAAATTTCTGTCCAAAAGTGGTCCAATCATGCTTCTCCAGCCATTGAGGAGACCATTACGACGAATGCTGCTGATAGGATGCCAGTGGGAACTGTATAGGTGTAGGTGCGATGTTGATGTAGACTCTCTGTTGTTGGTGCGAATAGCCAACATAGGACCGCTGCAATTCGCACTGAATTTCGCTGTTTGGTGTCGGTGAGAACCGGCCTAAAAAGTATGGTGTATATTTCTCGTATCTGAGAAGGTTAATGACCCATCATTAATTGAGCGAGCGTAGCGAGCGTCACCACGGTACTCTTATTGCACTTTCTCTGCGTTTTTTTTGCCTGCACTACCCAGGTCAAACCTCACAACCGATCGATCTGAAATTTTGTACACATACTAACGTAATCTATGCGGTCTCTGGGATCATTTTTGAAAGGGATCCTATGATTGGTTCAAATTAAAAAAAAAATATCTTTCGATTGGTTGGTCCGATCAATTTGAAATTTTGACAAGTCATTATACGACCAACATTGTACCCAATCTTACAAAGTTTCAGCCAAATCCTCCCATTGGTTAAAATTTAAAACCCTATTTCCTGTGTTTTTGAAATTTAAACTAGAACTGTTTGACCGATCAACTTAAAACTTTGCAAGGTCATTGGGACCAACATTATCTGTATTTTTAAAAATTTTCAGACTAATCTGTGTTTGAATCCAAAAGTTATTGACATTTTTCGGACAATTTGCGTGTTGGCTGTCAAATCTCTGAAAAATGTTGATCACGGCAACTTCGACTCTTCATAGTTCCAATGTAGTGTAGTTAGAGCGGTTAGAGTATAGAAACGCATATGAAACTAATAATAACCGTTCAACAGATCGATCTGATATTGTGTAATACACACACTAATATCATAACGTGTATATTTTTTGAACGAGATCCTGTGATTTGTGTTCAATCATAAAGGTTCAATCGATCAACTTAAAACTTTGCATGGTAATTGGGACCAATATTTTAGGCATTTTTTTGACATTTTTAAACAAGTCAGTGACGAAATTCAAGAATTATTGGCTTTTAATGACATTTTCGATTGACATAATTTCGGTTCGAGGTGTTGCGCGTATCCGTGCTCGCTCATCAACGCGTTACACAGAGAGTTTTCCTAGTGTAAATCACACCACAGTATGGTTTCAAATGGTTGACAAGTTGTAACGGTTTGAATTCGGCGCTGGCGCCAACGTCAAGTCGTTACCATTAGCCGGCATTTGTACCCATATTTGGAGGGTCGCCTAGAGCAGAAAAGATGTCATGCGCAATGGTCAATGATAGTCGAGTTCGCGGATCGGCGACCTGAGCTCATTCTCTTTCTCTGGCTGACCGTCGTCGACTTCACATCGCCGCGTGAGTAGTGTTTAAATGTAGATTGTAACCACGCTAAGTTGTAGCGGATATAACGTAGTGCGACTGGTCGTCCAGCCCCTACTTGCAGGTTCAATCTTGAGCTTTGTTAACAGAATCATTATTGTGCCCCTGTGGCCTACTTGAAATAGAGTAGTTAATGTATTTTGTCGTTGCGTAGTTTTTGTATTGCAATCAAGTGTGGCCACACTTGGATTGTCTCCGCGGAGAGTCAGGCAGTCAGGGAAAGGGCATCTTTTCGATCATTCATACCTAACTAAATTTAACATTTGTCTAACGTCCAGTAATCCTAGAACCTCGTATGTACGAGTTCTATTTAAGTAAATGTCCGAAGTAATTCGGCGAGCATCTTATCACGGAGGAGTGTAAGTAAAGAGTTTATTATATTTATCATTGTATTGTATCAGTCTTATTTGCTATTCATTCAATTGCATGTGTTGTGTTGCCTCCAGGCACACAGCTGATGAGGTTACGACCTGTGTTGTACACAGAGTCCATTTACGCGAGGAGGTCAAACCCCCGGTAATCTGTTATCTCATTCTGATCATTTGTATGTTGTGTTTATTTGACTGTTCATTTATTCCTCACTTGAGGTTATGTAATAAAACCATAATTAATGTCAACTGGACATCACAGCCTTATGTCTTGATAGTCTAGCACCTAGTTCTGATCCTATTGCTCTCGCTCATGTCGTGTCTCTCTCTTTGTCAACTACCACGAGATCACCCGCCCACACCCATCTCCAGCTGTTGCTAGCCCGGCACTGGTTATTTCTGCCCGAGGCGACGACGCCGGCGTGGCAAAGTAAAGGTTCTAGCATTGTGTGTCTGTCCTAGAGCGATATTTGTCTTGTGCAATTAGGTAATGTCTTATTTGTCCAGGACTCCTGCATTCGAACAGACATATTGTTCTCTTGTATTACATTAACATGTATCGGAGCTCATAGAACCAAGAATTACCAAGTGTAATCACATTTGAAGAGATACAAGTCATTTGCTCAATTCGAGATAAACGCGTCTAAACAATAAAAGTCCTGGCTTTAACATTGACGGCCCCAGATTAGATATTTATTTCAAAGTATTTTATCAACATTTCCTTCAAACCGAGAGCTTTTTTTGAAAGCTCATACAAACCACTCAGTGGCATATCTATCTCATGTTCTCCAAAAAGTGTCTCGTATACCCAGCGTGTGTATACCCTTCATTTTGTTGCTTTCTGGATGTTATTCGTTGTCCAAATCAGAGTACTATATTCTGCGATACTACAATCCACACGAAAACAATGTTTTGATAAAAGAATGCATATGTCCACCGTGCAGAAAAGGATTTCGATTTCAAGCGGTCACTGAATACGAAATTATGAAAATTAATCGTGTTTTCACTTTTGTCATAAAACCAATTTCACGACTTACCACAACTGTTTCTCATCTTTATCCTTTCATAAAATAGGAAAGTCACCTAATATTACTAGGAAAAGGATGAATTAAATTGTTGTCACACGATGTGCTGGACAATCGAGTAGGTACCTAGGTAGGGTCGTGGAAAAATGTGTCGATCATCCCTACGCTTATACCATCCCGCCATACAACGGAGCGCTGGTATACCACTGTACGATCTCCGTTGTATGGCGGGAGGGTATAAGCGTAGGGATGATCGACACATTTTTCCAAAGCTGTACATTGGTAATGCCATTGGACCACGAACACAAGTTGAGCGCAGTGTTGAATTCCCCCCCGCAGGTTGTCCATCGACTCCCCCGGGTCAGCATTGTCAATTTACAAAATATTAAAAATTTAAACCATTACATTTAGGGGTTTAGAAAATTATAGGTATTTTAATTTTTTTTGAGCAGTAAGGTATAGATAATTTACCTAAATGATTAGGAGAATAAATATTAATAACATCTTAATTTTTGAGATGTGTAAAATATCTCTTGTACCTAGTACAATTGAATTGAAGAAGAATTCACTGACTATGTACACTTGGCCAAACAAAACTTGAACGTTCAATAAATCTGATAGGCTGATAAATGTAAGATCGCACTAACAGAAGTCAGTCTAAGCGATCTCATTGTCTCACTCTAGTAGGTGACCTCACATTTTAATGATAATAACAAGCTTTGATTGGTTATGGGACATGACCAGCAGTCATTCAAATTTGGTCAACGTTCAAGTTTTGTTTGGCCGAGTGTACAATAACCTGCATTTACCAAAGCAATATAATGTCTAATAAGTGGATAATTCCTTTCGATATTGAATCAAAACAATTCGACTAATCATTCCAAACACATGACATTTGGTTTGACAAATGTAACCAAATCGCATAATTATGAGTGACCTTGAGGCAAAAATTTCTCGGGGGCTAAGCCCCTGAACCCCCTATTATCTTCTAGCCGATACATGAGTTTTACCCCGGGAATTTCGAAAGCAAAGTCTCAATTCAACACTGCATGAGCGTAGGATTAGACATGATATTTAGAGAAGTTTTCACGACCATATGAGGAGCTTAGGATCAAAGAACCATTATTGTACTTTTGTATTAATAATACAAAAAAAATTAATAATTATTATAATTATATTTTTTAGTTTTAAATAACTACATATTTTTAAAAGATAGAGCTTAAAAGATAGAGATTTCAAAATCTTTGTTTCCAAGAGTTACGCTTTGATTCTAAGCTCCTCATATGCGATTGACAGGATCTTTAACACTGCGTGAATGTTGCTATGTCCCTCAATAGAAATTATAATCAAACTTCTCTTTATCACCCACTTTAAAAGTTCAAACTGATTTGCCAGTGCAACGAAAGAAAAACTGTGCGATTTAAAACTATAAATCTTGATGTATTGTAATTATTGACAGACACCACACAACGAGCTTCAAGTCGAATGAAAGAAAATGGTGACCATTTGTTGAGCTTGATTGAGAGTAGTGTGATTCGTTTCGACTCACACAGAATACCAAGCATAGTTTTAGCAACCCTTCTGAAAACATCCCCTCAATTGACCACTAGAACGGGGCGGAGTTAACTTTTGTTCGCGTCTCAGCCGCTAGGGGGCAGCTTTGTCGTGGCCCAAGTTCTGCCGGCCAACAAGGATGCCGTAAGATTCCTGCAGCAACTTACGTGGATAAAATCGTTAAAAAAGTTATATTGTTTTAATCAAAGTTATTTTATGAAGTATGTAGGCAAGTAGAAAGGCCATTGGCTACTCAAAGAATGTTATAGTTTGTTGGTGAGTGGATATTATACCGAGATATGGACTTCAGACAAATGTGTTGATTCCTGGCTTTTGCTAGCGCGGGAAGCTGAATATTTCTTACTCTCTACATTTATGTAAGCAATCTATAGGTACCTATACTAAATAGGAATAATTCACTGGTGAACGTTATTTTTATTACGGATGTTTATTATTCACGGATTTATTGACGGTTTGTTGATTATTTCTACATACCTACCTATACCCACCCACTTACCTACAAACAGTTTGTTGGTGGTATTTTTTACTCTTGTAGGTCTAAACTAGAAGTAAGTAAATATTTTCGTCTAGGTATGAAGGTATGAAGGCATTGCACTTGGTAATCACCTATATAGCAGGATGATCAAATGAGTCAAGTTAGGGAATTATGTACATGTATAGGGAATTAAACAAGCAAATAAAACACGGTCGCTTTGCCAACACAGCAAACGGCCGTTCGTTCAATCGAATTCTTATAATTCTCTCTTTTCTCACAGCAATGTTACTAGAAAATCTATGAAATGTTATTCAGGGAACTTTTGTGCTGATGTAACACCCCGACACAACACATTTCGGTACCATTTTCGCCACTGAAATACGATTTTTGAATCAACCGAACTGACTTCCCTATGTGTTCTAATGGCGCGCGGCGACGAGCTGGCCCACAACCATGTTCCCGCCACTTGGGTCACGTGACTCGTGACGTATCAGGAGGCGGAGCGTTCTAGTGGTTAATTCAGTTCACTGAGAAAGGTAACCAACGCATCGAACGGAGATCATCAATGTTCATTTTAAACCCAAAGAAGGAGAATCACAAATATTGTAGTACTGTCGTTGGTTGAAAGCCACTCTGTACCGAAATACAAATCTGAAATAGCAGTGCGTATTGCTAGTATTTATGTTTGGAGATAATGCAATAGTGATTCTAATTGTGAGTGCGTGTACTTATCGATCGATCAGCTGTTCGATCGATACCGAGCAGCGATCGAGCGAGTTCTTCATTTCTTTTATTTGTCTGTAATTTACTAAAGTACACATCTGGAGGGTGTTTAAAATTTAATTGATCTCCTTTCATACTTGTTAGTAATAAACAAATCTGTAGCCTGTACGAAACAAATCAAGTCTGAACCAACAAATCTGTAACCTGTGTTTCGCAATGTAAGGCTGCGAAATAATTTTGCCCAGTTACTGCCGCCAAGCTCTACCCTGCAGCTAATGATGTGTCTGAATTTGACACTAAATAGACTTCAATTTAACTCGAACCATAAAAATACATTTTATGAGACGCTTGGCGCATTGTTACAATAGTTCATATGCCTTGCCGAAAATGCTTATACTTGATAACCTTCTTTTGTAAGAGAGCTGGCAGTGTACATAGCCGGTATAACTATTATATTTGGCAAATTTTGAATCTCATATCAGATATGGCATCCAATTCTGTGGAAACTCAACTGATGCAGACAAAATATTTACCTATAATGCAGAGAAAGACAATAAGGAAACTCTTTGGTCTAAAATGTAAGGGGACATTTGTAAACCCTCCTGCAAATACCACTGCATAAAACACAAAATCATAACTGTCCCTTATTTATAAATACTAGAGTCCATACTTTAAGTCAGAAAAAAACGTCCAGAAAGAATATAGACATACATGAGCATAATACTAGACAAAAAAATAATATACACACAGACAGATACAGAACAATATGTACTCAAAATAATTCACTCTACAACAATTGCAAAATGTACAATAAACTCCCAACAAAAATAAAAAAAATTATAAAAGAATTGTCCCATTTCAAGCATCAACAAAAGAAAAGAACCTTCTAGTAAATAAGGCATATTACTCGATTAAAGAATTTTTTAAAGACTATGATGTATAAAAGTACTAGGAACAACATTTATGGATACTCACTTGCAATTATTATTTATTATTTGTTAATACGTTTAATTTGAATTTGAATCTAGTGGAGCGGTCGCTCCACCCAGCCAAGTCGTACAGTACACTCACACTCACTCAACATACCGTAAATGCCTAACAAACTGAGGAGCAGACCAAACACTTTTACTGTAAGCAACAACAAGGCATTTTCGGCCTACTGGATCTCAAAATTGGAAAATCTCACATTGTTGCAAAATATCTTAATTTCGAGCTATGGCCCACCTCACCTCATATACCAAATTTGGGAACAATATATTATTCCATTTGAAACACCTCTATCACCGCCACAGCCTAAACGGCTAAACCGATCGATCTGAAATTTTTACCACATGTGCACTTTTGGCGTCTGAGGTGCCTTTTTACAAAACCAACCGGAAGCCGCCATTTTGAAACCGGAAGTGACGTCATATCTCAAAAACGGCTACACTGATCGGAATGAAACCAGCGCTAAATGATTCAGATGGTCATTTATATGAATTACCAATAGTCAAAAAATAAATGTTCTATTGCCGAAACCGGAAATGACGTCATAAAAATGAAGAATTAGACTTTAATAATCTTCTACTATAATAACTTCATATTCAGAAGTCTTATAATAATGCATAACATTTATAGAAATAAATTCTAGGTGGCAGTTATTTCTTCCGCCATTTTGAAAACCGGTAGTGATGCCATATCTCGAAAACGGCTGGGCCGGCTGGGCCGATTGGAACGATGCTTTCGCATATCTTCATGGAATATCATCTTAAGCATATATTTAGCACAAAACACAATTTTTCGTAGTAACCAATTCGGAAATGGCATATTTTTTTAAAGGAATTAGTCATCGTTGCTCAAATATGTGTTACAAGTTGTGTAAATAAACTAAAAAAGGAGTGATATCCCCATAAAAAAACACTCCGTGTTAAAATACCAGCCAAGTCTCTTCAACTATAAAAAAATATAAGAAATCTAAAAATTCAACACTGCAAAGTAGTGATATCAAAAAATGGGCCAAGTCAAAACTTAATTTGAAAAACCAAAATATACTTGGCGCATCGTTTTTAAGGGCATTATAGGTATATTATATATATTTAGGTACAATTGATTTTTGCATATGCTTTTTTATTATATACACGATGCGCCAAGTGTATTTTGGTTTTTCAAATTAAGTTTTGACTTGGCCCATTTTTTGGTATCACTACTTTTCAGTGCTGAATTTTTAGATTTCTTCTATTTTTTTATAGTTGAAGAGACTTGGCTGATATTTTTACACGGAGTGTTTTTTATGGGGATTCTTTATACCTTAAGAAAGATCAACTATTTAATTTTAATAGATTTTATATGTCAATATATAACATTTGTATGAGGAAACAACTATGTACCTATTGTTATAAAGGAATAAAATAACTGAACTGAACTGATATAGTGTTTATGCTTCGTGATATAAAACATTTTTTATGTACACTTTCTATTGATAGTTATTATATGCACATAACTAAGGAACACAAGTTACGTCACAACAATTCATCACTCGCGACCAGCGAAGAACTGTCTGCCAGAAGGACGTAAGAACTGTACAGGAGACACACTTCTAACCAAAGAAGAGGCATTCACAAAGAAATCTAAATACATAATAGTAATAGAATGATAGAAAGAAAAAAGATTAACTGAAATTGAGAGACGAAGAAACGAGCGAAGATTTTGAAACGCTTGACGTCAGTATGTTTAGAAATTGGTACATTGCATCCATCCTTCCATTTCAACGATAACAGAATATCATATCGCGGTGAGAGCTTTGTTAGAAATACGTCCTAGCTTTCAGAAAATCGTCGGAGATTATCGAGGAAGCGAATATCCAACTGATTTTGGATAGAATCCCACAAGAGTCTAGTAGAGTGAAAAAAGAGAAAGGAGACAGTTAATGAATTTATGAGAACGGGACCTAGTGTTTGATACGAAAGATTGTAAGAAAATGGCGTCATTATTGATATAAAAATGTGTTATTGATATAAAAATGTGTGAGACAGAAGATAATTAACCGTCACCTATTTAATCTCAATAATACCAATAAATATTAACACCTCACATATTGGGAATTAGGTAGGTACACCACAAATATAAAAACATGTAAAAATACTTCCAAGCACATAGTGTAATAATCTCTATGTAATTCTTCTGCCATGTGCCTCGAGTATTTTCATTTTCATTTTCATTTTATTTTTCATCTTTCAAATGGGTTTCCCCGGTGGCGAGGAATATTAATCGATAATTAATATTATAAACAAAACTAAGATAACAACAATTTCAACATTTCTACTATACATCAAAATAACTCATTACTCTACTAATATAATATAACTAATTAACTAATTCCTAAATTCTCTTACACTACATTCCTCAATATCTACGGAGTCTAACACACCTTCCAATTTATTCCATTCTCTAATTGTTCTTAATAAAAATGCATTTTTTCCAATATCCGTTTTTATGGGCCATTCTATAATTTGATGTTCATTCTTTGATGCTTTGATGATTTGATGCTCGTGGCAAGTAGTGGACGGCGTGATTGGTTGTCAACAGTACCGTTGCTTATGTCGTTTAGAAAGACCTACAATTAATGAAGATAGTATTTTAGAAGTGATAAATATTCCGCATCCCTTCAGCTCACCCTCACATCTATATTTCTGCTCTTCAAGTGCTCGCCGCCAACAAGCGTGAGACGGCATCCAAACATCTATTTAATAACGAATATTCTATACCTTCTCCTTCCCCCCTCCCC